>JAOTRH010096497.1:0-16194 GCA_034768845.1 Heliamphora exappendiculata
GGGGGTTGTGTTTTGGGGGTTTCAATCTGCTAACCTTCTCCTTTTATATATATATATGTATATATATATATTGTAATAATAAAAGAAAAAAATTTATATCAGACAAGGATGGAACCTTTATTTTGCTAGTGAGCCAAAAGGTTGGACCATTTAAGTAGTCCAACTTTGTTTTGAATGTGATCTCTAATAAATATGAATGGATGAAGGCTGGATTTTAATTTAAGAGCATTAAATAATTTCTAATTTTTTTAATTCACAAAAATTTTAGAAGGTTACATAATCTTGATATATTTTAATCTAATGCTATTAATAATGCTATCATAATAGTTTAATTCTTTCTAATGTTAAGGGCTTTCACCTGCTTTTTTTTTTTGTGTCCGTCTATGATATTATGCGTACACACTATGATATTATGCGTACACATATTGCATAAACTCGATAGATTGCGTCATGATACAAAAATATTGTTTATTGATAAAAATTACTCATAAAATTATTTATAACTCAAAATAAATAGGTAGAATTTAATATTTGTGAGGTGGATCACACCTTAATTGAATTTGAACCATTAAATTTAAATTACAAATTTATAGGTAATTTTTTTTACATTGGTTTGTAAAATGATTGCTTTTGATAAATAAAAAATTACAACACACATTTTGGGTAATTTTTGTCTCTCAACAATTACATACAAAAGTACTAAAAATTTAGGGGAAAAAAACAATAATGAAGACTTGGAAAAATATATATATAAAATTGAGTATTTGAGATGGTTATAGAATTTTTTCTTTTGGTAAAAACTAAAAAAAGTTAGCAATTTTTTAGTGATGTGTCTAAACATATAACTAAAAAATTATTTTTTTAATAAAAAATTAACTTTTAAGAAAGGACAAAAAGGAGCTTAGCCCCTATTTGAGATGTCTAAACATATAACTAAAAAATTATTTTTTTAATAAAAAAATTATTTTTTTAATAAAAAAATAACTTTTAAGAAAGGACAAAAAGGAGCTTAGCCCCTATTTGAGATGTCGAAAAAGTTTGATTTTTAAAAATTTTATCTTTTTTGCAAAAAATTGGAGAAAAAAATTAAAATTGTTTGGGACAATTTGTTTAGAGTGGTTTTTTTTTTTTTTAATTAAAATATCTAATTTATTCTTAGTTTTTTTTTTCTTTCAAGTTAGAGTGTTTAGGAAAATGGCATGACATTTTTAATTTTTGGAATATAGTTGATTTTTTATTTGAGGGTATTATAATTATTTTATTTTAAATATATTAGAGTACTTGAGATGTGTATAGTTTTTTTTCATAAAAAATTAATTTTTTTTAAAAAAAAACCAAATAATATAACTTAAAAACTAATTTTTTTATAAAAATAAAAATATATTTTTATAAAAAAATTATCAAACAGTACCTTAAATCCTTTGTCATATCTCATCTAAAATGTGATTGTATGGTCTCCACCTATATCGGGATGACAATTTGAAACCGACCCGATAAGTACCCGCTTCTCCCCTATAAAGCCATTTTTTCTCATTTTCCCCCTATAGGGTCGGGACCGGTTATAATAAGCCATTCCCCGCTCGATTTTGGGGACATAATCGGTATATATAACCACGGTCCCGTTTCCCTGCCCTATCTAAGTTTAAGCCCCATTTGGGAGGACATGGCTTATGACTTATTTAATTTATAAATTAAAAAATAAATTATATTTTTTAGGTAATTAAATAAATCAAAAACAAAGAAATAAACAAATAAACCAAATAAGTCTAAATAAACCAAATAACCTAACTTATAAACCAAACGAAATGACTTTTAAGCCAAATAAGCAAATAAGTCAATAGTTATCCAAACGACCTGATTTATTTGAATTTTGGCTTATTTGCTAATAAGCAAATAAGCCAATAAGCCAACTATCCAAACATGACCTATATAAAGTCCTCTTAAGTTTATTTTCAACCATGTTATTTATAATCGTTTATTTGGTAATTAATTATAATTTAACAAAAATAAATCATTTCAATATCAGTATATTTTTTAAAATATGAGCTACCAGTTATACAGATTTATATTTTGTACAAATATTAGACAATAGTTAGCATTTTTCTTTTTCTATATTCAAATTATTCATCTCGTAAAATTGTTAAATAAATTATTTAAGTAAAGATATTGAGTATTAATAGTTCGGTAATTGAATTATATTTATGTAAAAAAGCATATAAATATTAATTTTGAGAAAAACAAGTTAAAATATGCGTTCCATCACTTAGTTGTTAATGTTCAATTAATTTAATTAGTTTTTATGAATAATCAACTCAACTAACATTAAGAATAATTTAAATTATGAAAATGAAACAAACCCAACCAAGAGAGAGCACAAGACATTGATACAACACCCATCTCAATTTTTACTATTATTACACTTAGACCCAGATTGACAATTTGAATTTTTTGACTTTTAGGTTAAAAATGTAAAAAAGTTAATTTTACCCATTTAACAAAAAAATTAAAAAATTAAAATGTCAAATTAAAACATAAATTCTCAGAATATTCAAATTAAACTTTCACCACTTTTAAAATACAATAATGCCTTTTATTCATTTCTTATTTACTACTACTACTATCAACTACATATAATTATTAATATCAAATGTATAAAAGAATAAAATTGTCAATTTAAAACAAAAAAATTAAAAAGCTAACTTTTTATCCAAACAATCAACTTCAAAAAAGTTAGTTTAAGAACTAAGTCACCAAACAATTTACTTTAAACTCAATTTAACTTTTTGGCTAAAAATAAAAAAAAATAACTTGTAAGCTAGTTACCAATTGGGGCTTTAAGCACTGCTTTGGATATTTTTTTTATGTAGTTTTCTTCGTCTTTTAGTAAAAAAATTTATGTTAATTAGCTCAAGTGATAATACTTTTTATAAAAATTTATATTAGTTAAAGTAATAATACATTTTAAATTTCTATAGAGTTACAAAGAAACTACAGCATGCTCACCCACCAAAATGTGTTAAGAATAGTCACTAACCAGTTAGACTTAAGACAATAAGGTATGGTTTCCCACAAAAAGTTTAAGAAAAGTCCCTAGTCAATTGTACTGGATTTGAATATAGGTTTTTAATATCTATAAATGAAGCAATTCAAGCACATGTGGCATGTCATGACAAAAAGATGGCTATTGCACTTGGTTTGTTGTCCCCACTTTCTCTTTCTTTCTTACATTTCTTTTACTCAACACACACATTATGAGCACTTTTTTGTCACTCAACAATTACATACAAAAATACTGAAAAATTTAGAAAAAAACAATAATCAAGACTTGAAAAAACAAAAACATTAAGCTTCAAGTGGAAATTTTGTGTTGTGAATATGTATCATTTTTTATTTTTTTTTGGGAGGGGTGTAATTTATATTGCATCATTTGGCAAAGCTTTTCAAGAATGCTTAGTAGAAAACTCTTAGGAAGCATTTGGACTGCATCATTTTTGGAAAGAAATTAAACTTGACACAATAACTTTTAAGTTAGTTGCTAATTATTCTCTTAAGTCTTATTTGCGATGCCTAATAAGTTTGACTTTTAAGAGTTCTAATTTTCATATAAAAAAAAATTTAATAAACTATTTGGAATAATATTTTATAATAACTTTTTTATTTTTTTGTTAAAATTTTTAATATGTCTTTATTTTTTAGTTTTAAATTATAGTATTTGAGATTTTAGTATAATTTTTTTTTTGTATAAAAAGAATTGACTTTTTAATTAAGAGTATTATAACTATTTTACTCAAAAAAAGTAGAGTGTTTAAGATGTCTATAGATTTTTTTTTTACATAAAATTTTTTAAAAAAGTTAGTGACTTTTTAGTGATACTAAACACTACAACTTAAAAATTATTTTTTAATAAAAAAATAGCTTTTAAGAAAGGTTAAATAGGAGGTTAGCCCCTGTTTAGGATAATGGTATGATTTTTTTAATTTTGAGAGTGGAGTTGATTTTTTATTTGAGAGTATTATAATTATTTTATTTTAAATATATTAGAGTGTTTGGGATGTTTATAGTTTTTTCTTATATAAAGTAAAAAAATGTTTATTGACATTTTAAAAAAATTAAGCAATATAACTTAAAAATTAACTTTTTTAATAAAAATAAAATATATTTTTTAAAATGTCAACCAGTACCTTAATTCCTTTGTCATATCTCATTTAAAATATGGCTATATGGTCTCCACCTATACCTATGGAGATGACAATTTGAAACTGACCCGATGGGTACCCGCCCCGCCTCCTATAGGGTCACTTTTTCTCATTTTTTCCCCTATAAGGTCGGGACCGATTATAATAAACCATTTCCCACTCATTTGAGGTAGGATCGGTATATATAACCCCTGCCCCATATCCTTGTCCTATTTAAGCCTCTGTTTGGATTAATTCTTTTTAATAATTTTTAAATTTTTTAATTTTTTTTTATAAAAAAATAAATATCAAATTATATATAAAAAAATAAAATTTTAATGAATTAAATTAGTTGATTTTTTTTAACTTTTAAACTAAAAAATCACATAAATAAGTTAATCCAAACAAAGACTAAATTCATATAAACTTGTCTTAAGTTTAAGTTTATTTTCAACGATGTTATTAATCACCATTTATTTACTAATTAATTATAATTTAATGAAAAAGATTATTTTAATATCAATATATTTTTAAAAGTACAACCTACCAATTACATAAATATATATATATATATTTTGTACAAATATTTAGACAATATTTATTCATTATCCACCATTTAATAATATTATACGATAGTTAGCTTTTTCTTTTTCCGTATTCAACGTATTCATATTAGAAATTGTTATGTAAATTATTTAGGCAAAGATACAAGTCCGTCGAGTATTAATAATTCGGTGATCAAATTACATTTATGTACATAAAACATAAAAAAATAATTTTGAGAATAATAAGTTAAAATATGCATTCGATCACTTAGTTATTAATGTTCAATTAATTTAGTTATTTATTTATGAATAATCAATTCAACTAACAGTATAAATGCTTTAAACTATGAAAATGAAACCAACCCTGCCAAGAGAGCACAAGACATTGACACAACACCCTTCTCATTTCTTACTATTATTATACTTAGGCACTGTGTAGGACAATTTTTTTATATAATTTTTTTTAAATTTTTTAATCTAAAATTTTTATATTGGTTCAAATGATTATACTTTTTAAATTTTTAACATTACAAGAAACAAGAAAAGTACAAAAATTTGATCAAAACATAAAATAAAAAAAAAAGATAAAAAGAAAAGGCCATTTTAAGACTTTTACGTGATTTTTTTTCATTTTTTGTGAATTTTTTAAAAAAATTTTTTTAAATGGCAATACTTTTATATTTTTTATCATAATAAATCGAGAAAGTAAAAAAACTATTCCAAAAAATTAAAAAAAATCATAAAAAACAAAAAAAACTACTAAAAAAGCTATACCAAACAGAGCCTTAGGTGAAATTTTTTGTATTGTCCTCTCCTCCTTTTTTTTTTTTTAAATAGAAAAAAGAAAAAGAGGGGCTCAAATGTAAAATACTATGTGACTTTAAAAGTTGGACAACTTTACATCTGTCACAATTGCTTTTAGTGCACATTAGCAATTTGGGATTAAATTGAGCACAGTACATTTTTATATGTTGCATGTATTGGTGGTTGGTGGCATTTGGAGAGTTATGTACATGGGATTGAATTGATTGTCAAGGTTTGGATGTTTCAAAATTTTTTAAGTGTTACTAATTTTTAATTGCTTAAAATTTTTAATTTTTATGATGTTTATTTTTTTTTTAAATGTGGGGAGAAATTTAAAATATTTTGGATAATTTTTATAGTATTTTTTTTGTTTATTTTTTTAATTAAAATATCTAATATATTTTTATTTTTTGCTTCTAAATTATTGTATTTGAGGCTTTTTTTATTATTATTGAAAGAAGAGTTAGATTTTTAATTGAGAGTATTATAACTATTTTACTCAAAAAAAGTATGTGTGTTTAGGATGTATATAAGTTTTTTTTATTGAAAGCTAATTAGAAAAATCAAACGTTCTGGTATGCCAAACTATCTTTTCATGTTCTAATGCGTATTTAATAAAATTTAATAAGTACATAGTTTTTCTTTTAACTTTTTAACTAAAATAGTGATTAAAAGTATTTATTTATTTTATTTTTTGTTTCACATTTTTAAAAAAATAATATTTTATTTAGAATAAATATTTTATTTATTTAATTAATTCAAAATTTAGAATTAATTTTTACGTTTTTTCAAAATATCCGATTTTATGAAAAATCATCTTAAACGTAATATTTTTAAAAAAAATAAAATATCTAAAAAAAATTATTTAATTAAAATTTTTAATTAAAAAAATATTTTATTTTTCATTACAAAATATTATTAAAATCGAATTTTCTGAATTAATTAAATTAACTGGATAATATAAAACGGATATAAAATATCCATACAGTTTATATATATATATATATACGATATGTATATATTCCGATTTTATGATCGAATAGAAACTCTTGTGAGTTTTAAACTCTTGATGAAGAAAAACTGTAATAATCTTCGTACTTGTCACGATTTGAACTACGGTTTTGATTCTGAGTTGAGACTCTCATCAGACCTTCTACTGTATTTTTTTATGCGATTTTCGAACGTAGTATGGGTTACGAACTTTCGAAAACTCGTACTGACAGAACTTGAACAACTTTTTACTTAAAGACAAGTTATGAATTTGGTTCAACCTACCTGTATATTTATAAAAAATACAACAGACACAATAAAATAATTATGACAAAAACTTCTCATAGATAACATAACTAATTTATTTAATCATTTTTTGACATATATAGATAACAAAATTTGATAAATTTCAATTTTAAAAAATTTCTTCATTTAGAAGCAATTGTAATGAAGTATTGCTTAGCTATTTACATAGTGGACAATATTGTATTGTTAGCACGTGTGGAGCTTGTCACGATTTCATAATTAATAACTTAGAGGGTTTGGTAAAGGTTTTTTTACTAGTTTTTAATTTTTTTTGTTACTAAATTTAAAAATAAATTATAATTTTTTTTAAATACTCACAACTTTTATTATAAGTTATAACTATTTTTTTCTTTTATTTCAGTTATAAGTTAACATATTTACAAAATATTCATAATTTCAGTTACAAGTTAACACATTTACAAAATACTCATAATGAAAAATTAGTCTTATGTTCTTAAATTATGGTCGATTTTATTTTTCACCCACCATAAAAAAATTTAACGCGCGAGATCCAGTTGGACCCTAAAACAGATAAATTTATTTGTGTATTTTTAAAATATATATAAAACATACAGATAAATTTATCTGCCTTGCATAAATAAGTATATAGATAAATTTATCTGTATAAAAAATACTGTGCCTTTTCAAAATACATATAAAGCATACAGATAAATTTATCTGTCTTGCATAAATAAACATACGAATAAATTTATCTGTATAAAAAATACTATACCTTTTTAAAATACGTATAAAGTACGTAGATAAATTTAACTATTTTGCATAAATAATAAAACAGATAAATTTATCTGTATAAAAAATATAAATAAATTTATTTATCTTGCATAAAATAAGATATAGATAAATTTATCTGTATATTTTATATATAAATTTATCTTTTTGTGTTAGATGTATCTGTATTATAAGCGATTAAATATCACACGTTTAAAATTTTATTAATAAATTTTATACATTAAAATTTATTTTTTTTAATCTTTGGCTGAAATCCCTTATATAGAAACCGTCACACTGCCATTATGCAGTGGCAAATAATTCTTGCGTCAGGTTACAATCTCACTTTAAAATAATTGATTAATGGGTATTAATACATTACTTACCTCTTGTGCAAAGCTCACTTAGGGTTAAATTGGCAATTAAAGTTTTTTTCTTAATTATTTTTTAGCCTAAAAGTCATAAAAATCAACATAATTCGTTTAAAAAAAAGGATTAATAGGTCTAATCGAAACATTAATTCATAGAATATTTTATTTAAATTATCACTAAATTATAAAAGACAATAATACTCATATTTAATAAATTATTTAATTTAAATATTAAATACAATCATTATAATTAAATATATGAAAAGACAATAACATTCAATTGGAACAAAAAACAAAAAAACTAACAATTTATCCATCAACCATCTTAAAAACAAACATAAAAAAAACAAGTTTAAAAAGTAATTACCAAACAACTTAATTTAAATTAATTAAAATTAATTTTTTAACTAAAAATGCAAAAAAACAAAACAACTAGTTTTTTATGCTATTTGCTAATCATTCTTTCAGCCCCTATTTGAGACGTGGAAAAAGCTATGTTTTTAAAAGCTTTAGTTTAAAAAAAAAAAGAAAAAAAATTTATTGTTTGGGATAATTTGTTTAGAATAATTTTTTATTTTTTATTTTTTGTTAAAATATCGAATATGTTTTTATAACTATTAGCTTTCTGTTACTAATTTTATCAATAAATTATAATTTTTTTTAAACACTCACAATTTTTGTTATAAATTATAATTATTTTTTTTCTATTTAAGCTACAAGCTATCACATTTATTAAGCACTCACAATTTATACTCTAAGTCACAATCTAACAGTTACTAGTTTCATCAACAATGTCAAACACCCTTAATAGCACGGCTTTTAAAATTTTGAGAGTAGAACTGATTTTTTATTTGAGTATATTATAATTATTTTATTTTAACAATATTCGAGTATTTAGAATATGTATTGGCATTTTAAAATAAATAAAAAAATAACAAATTTTTTAAAGAAATTGGTATAAAATTAAAAACTAACACTTTTAAATTAAGAAAAAACAAACTTTTTAAAAATGCCAAAGAGTACCTTAAATTTCCTTTATCATATCTCATAAAAAATTTGCCAATTACTAACTATAAAGATTGACAGATGATTAAGACTAAAATAATAGTGTTCTTTTTTTAATTTTTTTAAGTGTTATAACTCTTTCATACTAGTTTATACGAGACTTTAGTTGTCTTTCCAAGTAATGAATTGTAAAATTATATTTTTTTAAATTAATTAAAATACGGATAAATTAATCTAAACAAATTAAAATATTGAAAAATAAAAAACCAAATGGCTATCTAAACTTGCACTCTACATGGCACTTTGGAGGGGTCCGCCCTTCTATTACACTTAATTTTTTTTTTAACTATCTTATTAATAACTATTTATTGGGTAATAAATAATAAATTAATAAAAATAAATTATTTTTTATATCATTATATTTTAAAAAATATGACTTACCATTTTTACAAATATATATAAATTCTATACAAATATTTATACAATATTTACTCATTATTTGTCATTCATTGAACGATGGTTAGTATTTTTTTTTAATATTCAAATTATTCATCTTGTAAAATTGCTAAGTAAATTATTTATGTAAAAAATTAGATGACTTAAATATTAATAATTCACTTATCAAATCACGTTTATGAAAAAAACAATTACATAAAAGATGAACAAGATTAATAGTTTAAATTATAAAAATACAAGTGGAATTTATTTTTTGTAAAAAAATAAAATAAAATGGGCTCAAATGTAAAATACTATATGACTTTAGAATTTGAACAACTTTACATCTGTCACAATTGCTTTTAGAGCACACTAGCAATTTGGTATTAATTAAGTTGAGTTGAGTGCATCTAAGTACATTTTATATGCTGCACATATTGGTAATTGGTATAGTTATCTGTAAAGACAGCCTATTAGCAATCAAGAAGTTGAGTTAGTTGTCAAAGTTTGGGGGCGTTTGTTCACTTTAAAATCTCTAAGTTCAAGTTGTTTTAAATTCAAATTTTTTTAAATATTATTAATTTTTGTAGGGCTAAGCTCATTCATCCCAGTTTTTACCTCAATTTTAATTGAATTATTTATTAATAGACGGTAAAATTGATTCTTAAAAAATATTCAAAGTATGCATAAATTAGCCTAAACATCCCAAAATATTAAAAATGTGTTAAAAGTGTGGAGTTTGATTATTTTAAGAGTTCGATTCATTCCAAAAATATCACAGTTTAAAATGATTTTTTTGTCAAGCTTAGTAAATAGATCAGAGGCTAGGGCCATTAGGCCCGAGCGCTCACGGAAAGATTCCTATTATCCTTTTTTTTGTTTCTGATTTGTTTATGAATTTTTATATTTGTTGAATTTGTTAGAATTTTTTTACTCTTACATTTTGTGTTGCCTCTATTTATAGTTTAAGCTACTGTAATTTTGTGAACATAAATTCTAGTTTTGAGTGAATCTTATAAATTATATTTTTATAGTTTGTAGTTGAAGCTGTAGGTGTTTAGAATAGATTATAATTTCTAACTAAATATAATAATAAAAAGCTAAAAATTATAACAAAAAAATTTGCCAAACACCCCGTTGACCCACAAAACGCTGATCAGTAAAGTCACTAGTCAATTATACTGGTTTTGAGTGTTGTTTTTGATAGAGTTAATTTTATTTTTACTCTTTGAGCTATTATAATTTTTTTTATCACTCTCAAGTATTAATTTTATTTATTTGGTCTTTTAATTATTTAATTTATCCTTACTCACTCAAATTAAAAATTACGATTTACTAAAAACTATTTATTTTTTCTTTTTATACTCTATTATATTTTGTTAACATGAAAACATGAGAAGTGTTAATTTTTTGCTTTCATAAACAGCAAAATTATAATTTTGTCAAGAGTAAATTTTTTTTGACCCAATGGAGTTTTGGGTCATATGGCCTAAAGATGTATGTGTGGCTGACGATTAGAGTCACATTTGAATGCTATTGTTGGACGTATAAATCTATGAAATAAGTCGAGCAGCTTGACGAGTGAATTGGCATAATACATTTTCGGCCTAAAGGATCGACATAACCTTACTCATGTAGCACCTCATGTGCATTACTTAGCACGCATGCACACATGAGGACATCACCATGGCACGAGAGTGACTCTTGGCGTCATATAGGGTACGAGACATCCTTGACTTTTAGAGACGAGCTATACTGGCCCGTTACGTGTTGAGAAGTTTATTAGTTAAATTAGACATCAATATCAACACGTGCATTGCTTGTCTGCCTAATGAATATGGGACCTCGATTGGGTGAGCGTCTTACTTAGGATGAGTTTGGTGCAAAGAAGCTACTGTGCCGTTCGATTTACAATTTGAAATGTCAAATTGTTAGGTGGCATATCGATTAATGGGACTTTCGTAAGGGGAGTTTGTTTTTGCTTGATAAAGTATGGGCCTTTGAAAATAAATTTAAAGACCGAATAACAGAAAACAATTTGTAACCAAATAAAAAAAACTCATAATAATTTAGAGAATAAAAAAAAACCCTTTTTTGATATTTATAAATGAAGCAATTCAATCACGTGGCATGTGATAGCAAAAAGATGTCGGCTACACTTGGTTTGTTGTTTACGTTCTCTTTCCTTTTTTGTTTTTTTTTTTTCTTGACATTTCTTTTATTTAATTAAGATTGCCCACCTGATATGGCTAAGAAAACGAAGGGGGAAAAAAACAAAAAAAATAGATACATGTTCCTAGTCCGTGTTAGGATGCGTTTGGCTTAATTTTTTTTAAGTTTGTCAACTTTTTGATTTTTTTATATAAAAAATTAAATATAAAAAGATGTGAAAAAATTAATTAATTATAATAAAAGATCAAATAAGTAGACTTTTTAAAAGATTTTTAAGTCAAAAATATTTTTAAAAAATTAGGCCAAACATAGGCTTAATGGGTGAAATTGGGTAGGGTTGACCTCTGATTCATCTCTCGATTATATGTATATAGTTTTTAAATTTGTCACATACTACTAAATAATAGGTTAGGTGGTTTTGAACCCATAAATTTGACGGGTTTATAAGTGGGCGAGATGCGATTTAGCGGTTTAAACTTACTTATTTTGAACTTTTTTATTGAGTTGATTTTATTTTTTTATCAACTATAATAGTTTTTTTCTTTTAAAATTAAGAGTACTTATTTTTGATAAAATTAAAACTCAAAAGATCATGAATTTACCAATTAAACTACACAAAAACCCAAATTACCTAGTTTTCACGTAAAAATATCAAAGTGATAAGTAATCTAACCTCATAGTAATAAATCTAAAAATTTATAAAATTGAGTATTTGTTAATCGAATTAAATTTGGCGGGTAACTATACTCATGATCCGTAATCCGACCATTATTAGAGAAATTTTTTTGAGAGAACCGTTACTTAACTAAATTATAGACAAAATCATGTATTTTCATATTAATTAAATTAAATTGAACGATTTATGCTATTCCAACCAATATATGGACACACCCCAACATATTTCTAGCAGTGTTAGAGAAAAGTGTGACTAGTTTTTGAGTGTTGTTTTTAATATTTATAAATGAAGCAATTCAATCACATGTGGCATGTGATGACAAAAAGATGGCTATTGCACTTGGTTTGTTGTTTACGTTCTCTTTCCTTTTTTTTTTTTTTTTTTTCATTTCTTGACATTTCTTTTATTCAAGATTGCCCACCTGACATGACTAGGAAAAAAAATAAAAAAAGACAAATAAATACATGCTTTTAGGGGGGTGTTTATGAGTAGAATTAGGTAAAATTAGGTCGGATTAAGCCTTAATTCATCACCCAATTATATGTATATCGTTTTTAATTTTGTCGCTTGCCACCGATCAATAGGTTTAATAGTTTTGAACCCTTGAGTTTGATGTTTATGTGTAAGTGCGGTTGGATTTGGCTTGACAATGTGAACTTACTTATTTTTCATTTTTTTGTTGAATTGATGTTATATTTTTTAGCCAATTATAATTATATTTTTTAATTAATTTTTTTTATTTTTGATAAATTTAAAATTTAAAAAATTATGAATTTGTCAATTAAACTAAGGTAGACCCACGTTATATAGTTTTCATACAAAATACTAAAGCAATATGCATTTTAATCTCACAATCAATCTAAAAATTTATAAAATTGAGTATTTATTGATCGGATTATGATCAACGAATGGCTACACTTAAAATTCTTAACTTGACTATTATTGTGAAAAAAATTCAAAAAACTCATCACCCAATTAAATTATAAATAAAACTATCTATTAAATTGATGAATTTAAACAAATCAAGCCAATGCATAGACACAACCCAACAACCCAACATGTTTCCTTATTTCATTGCAATTTGAGGTCAATAGTTACCAAAATAGTCATTGGTTCTAGTTTTGGTTAAATGTTTATTTAAATAATTTATGTTACTTATTTTATTCTTTGATAACTTTTTCCTATTTTTTTAATAATTTCTTTGAATACTCTTAATGAGAAGAAGCGATTTTTTTTTAATAATAAAAGATAATTCTTTTGATTTTTTGACTAAAAGATAATTTTTAAAATAAGCTAGATTTTTTTGCTTACTTTCGTTTTTTTAATGGACTTTTTTTAAATCTTTTTATTAAGTTTTTTACTTTTTCATTTTCTTTCATCAAGGAAAATCAGAAAAATAAAAAACTTGACTAAGAAATAAAATTAAAAAATTAAAAATCAAATGTCACAAATTTAGCTCAAATTAGGCCTTTTCCCCTTTCATCATAGGGATTTTCTTCCAATAAATGAGAGATGATACATTAATTATCCCAATTATGTAGTGAGTTAGGATACACTTTACAGAGACACGATCTCAAAGCCCCTTCCCAACTAGTTTAAAAGTTTTTTTTAATTAATAAATTAAATTTAGTTTATTATAAGTTATTTGATAAATTAATTTTTGAATTAGGTTTTTTAAAATTTATTACTTGAATAAAAAGTTAATTTTTTAATTTTTTGTTTAAAATAAAATTTTTTATCCTTCTGTATTATTAAAAATAACAAATATATGTGGTTAATAGTAACAGTAAGAAGTTATAAATAAAATATAAGGTAAATTTTACTGATTACCCACGAAGTTTCTGACAAAAATAAAAATCCTCACGTAGTTTTAAAAATTGTACAAACTTCCAATCAGATTTGATTTTAACATCAAAGAGACCCCAACTGTTAAAATTTTTATTTAATTTAACAAAAAACTACTATTTCACCCCAAAATCGCCCTTAAAATTACCGTTCCCAACCTCCACCCAAAACCGCCGTTCCAACCCCACCCAAATGCAATGTTTAAGTGCATTTTTAATTTGATTATGCAAGCTTCATTTTTAATTTTGTACCGAAACCCAGGTAAATGCAATGTTTAAGTGCTGCATTGTTGCAACTACTTAATTTTTATTAAATATTGGATTAAAGAAGACTAAAATTATTATTGATTTTTTCTGGTCAATTTATCTTTTTTGGTTTATTGTATAATTTTAATTTAATTTCATATTGTTAAATATTTTATATAAAAAAACCCAAAAAAATCATTTTAAAAGTTCGTTTAGAGTTGTACAATGCTAATGGTCGTCCCTGTCAAATAAATTAATTAACAAAAATTCTTGTACACGTGGAGCTCATTTGATGGTAGTGAAGTGAAATTAATAATGAGGTGAGATTAATTATTTTATATTTGAATTGAGTATGATTAAATAACGGGCTAGATAAACTCATGTTTGATTTTGGTATAATTGAATAACGTTGGATAAGATTATAAAAGTCAATTTTTAATATTACCCTTGTATTAAGTTAATTTATTTTAAAATTAACTTAAATAAATTAATAAGTTAAATTTTATGTTATTTATTTTAATATTTTTTATTATTTTTAAAATTTTTAAAACTCACTCCTTAATTTAATTCTTTCTAATCCTACACCTCCCACTAAGTTATTCCTAATTTAGCGGACTAACAATTCGTCCGGATAACTAGTCTGAAAGTTTTTTTATACAAACAAATATTAAATTAAATTATATTCCGAAATAATGATCCAAACAAATTGTTAATCCGTCCAAAGAAACGAGACCTTGCTCTCTTCTTCCTCCTCGTGGAACTTAAACAAAATGTCAAAACCCAAAATTTTGAATTAAAAAAGTGTTAGGCCCATTTGGTAACGTATAAAATTTTTTTATTTTTAGTTTATAATAAAAAAAATATGTTTTATTTATTTTTATAAAAAATAAAAACAAAAATATATTTGGAATATAGATTTTAAAAACTGGTGGTCAGAGGTGGTGACCGAAAGTGTTAGTTGGTGATAATAGCAAGCTATAGAGATAGTGGTTGAAAGTGGTAACCAAAAGTAGTGATTGAAAGCAATGGTCGAATATGGTGGCAGAAACAATAGTTAGAGGTGGCGATCAAAAGTGGTAGCCAAAGATGGTGTTGGTCAGAGTTGACGGTCGAAAATAGTGATCGGATGCGGTAAAAAAAAATAATAAAATAAAAATTTATTTATAAAATAAGTAAAAATATTTTTTTTTGTTTACCAGGATTTAGTACATTTTAGAAACTATTTTTTTAAAATAAAAATAATTATTAAATATATTTTTATTTGCAAAATCTCACACGATAGTGCTCTACATGCGCGATGAAAATCAAGTTAATTGTACAATATATCTAAATTTAATTAGGTTAAAATTCATATTAAACTTTAAGAACTTGCATTTGATATTACTGAAAGTAGTAACTTATATATTATAACTTGTAACAGAAGTTGTGAATATTCAATAAAAATTATAACTTATAACTAAAATAAAAAAATTAATTATAATTTATAACAAAAATTATGAATATTTAAAATAAATTATAACTTAATAGATAAAATTAATAACATAACGTTAATATTATAACAAAAAACTTTACCAAAAACCTTAAAGTAAAAATTGTTATCAAATCCAACCTTATAAGCAAATCTTTCTTTCACATTAGATATTTGAATAAATTATATTTACACCTCTTGTATTTAAAGGTAATAACACCAACACTTCTTCTATTATTTGAAATATTATTGTATTCCATTACATTTTTATTTTTATAACACTTAGGTCCAAAAGTTAACAGAAACACTGTTGAACGAAAGTTAACTTTTGGACGAAAACACTGTTGAAACAATATTTTAATTTTTTTAAAATTTTTTATTTAATTACAAATTTTTATTTAAAATTTTTTAATAAAAATAAAAAATTA
>JAOTRH010096508.1:0-16193 GCA_034768845.1 Heliamphora exappendiculata
TTTATATAGCGAAGTTATGAATTAATCATACATTGCTTGGATATAAAATTAATTGAGTAAAAATTTAATATAATATTAAGATCTCTTTACCTAGTAGCTTGAATTTTAGGCTACTACTAATAATTTGACTTAAGCATTTTGGATACTAATAACCATTGAGTGCCAGTAACCATCTAAACATAGGAGGAGAGACAAGAACGATAGAGAGAAAAAAAAGTACTCTGATATGAACTTGTTGCTCCCGTCTTTTACATACATCATACCTATATACCATACCTTGACCTATACATCTGGCATACACTATTAGTTACACTTTGTTAGTTACTTACAGCTGGAGAGTAACTACCTATCCTTAACATTCCTCCTCAAATGAAAGGGGCAAGAATTGACCATGAATTTGCTCTATAAATTAGAAAATTGGGCACTTGGCAGCCCTTTTGTAGATATGTCAGCCACTTGATCGGCACTAGTAACAAAGCAAACTTGCAAATCCTAACGTACCACTTTTTTCCTCACATAGTGAAAGTGAATTTCAATGTGCTTCTTTCGGCATGAAAAATCGAATTAGTTTCAAGAGCCAAAGTCGAGACATTCTCACACCAAATATAAGGGAGCTAAGAAAGGAAGACATGATGCTCTTTGAGTAATGTACAAAGTTAAGATATTTCGGCAACAGTTGTGGCAAGGGCACGGTATTCCGCTTTTGTAGAAGAACGAGCAACAGTTTGTTGCTTTTTAGCAGCCCACAAAATAGGATTAGCACCAAAAAACACAACAAAACCAGTAGTGGATCTTTTGGTAGTAGGATCTCTTGCCTAGTCAGCATCAAAATAGGGAAAAAGAGAGAGAGAGAGGGGGGCAGGGGGGGTGTGGGTGGGAATGAGAGTAAAAGAAATACCATGGTGAATAGTAGCTTTAAGACAACGAAGAATGCATTTGACGGCCTTAAAATGAATATTTGCTGGATAATGCATAAATTAGCAGGCTAGATTCACCGAATGGGTCAAATCCAGATGTGTAAAAGTAAGATATTGAAGAGCCTCCACCACACTTCTATAAAATGTGGGATCGGATAGAGGAACACCCATGGTTGTGGATAGTTTTGTGGAGGAAGAGTAAGAAGTAGAGCACGGCTTACACTCCAACATATTGCATTTAGAGACTAAATTAGTAGCATATTTTGTTTGATGGAGGAAAATACCAGTAGAGTCACAGAGAATATGAATACCAAAAAAAAAAAGAAAAAGAAGAGAACCAAGATCCTTAACTTCAAACTCGTTTATGATGTCACTAATAAGACAGGATATAACGAAGGAGCTATTAGCCATCAAGATAATGTCATCGACATATAAAAGTAATAATGAGAAAAATAGAAGAATTGCATAAAACAAATAAGGATGAATATGGTAAAGAAGCCGTGAAGCCAAGGGTGAGTAAGTGTGAAGTAAAACTCAAACCCGAGGAGCTTATTTTAGACCATATAGGGATTTGTGTAGGAGGCAAACATGATCAAGTTTACTTTGATCAACAAATCCCAATGGTTGAACCATAAAGACTTCCTCCTTAAGAATGGCGTTAAGGAAGGCGTTACTTACATCCAATTAGCGTAATGGCCATTTGAATTAGACGGTCAAAGAAAGAAGTAAATTGATGCACAGTTGCTAGTTTATTGATGGGGGTTGAAGGTTTCATCAAAATTCAATCCTAGTTGTTGATGATAATCTTTGGCAACTAACATAGCTTTGTAACGAGATATTGAACCATTCGAATTTTGTTTGAGTTTATAAATTCACTTACATCCTTCTAGATTCTTATTAAGTGGGGGAGGAATTAAAGACTAAGTTCCTTCCTCTTGAAGAGAAATAAATTCTGCAAACATAGCATGTCTCTAATTTAGATCTTTGTTGGCAACACTAAAGGAAGATGGTTTAGAAGGAAGAGAAGAGGATATGGGAGATAAGAAGCGATGGTTCATCACGACCACCCCTATCACCACTTTGATGAAATTTATAGACACTTTGTGGGGTGTGAGCTGGCATTAGCCGAGCATCTCCCTGAGCAGTGGATCAAAGAGGAATTGAACTCCATCCTCGATGAACGAGATAATGGGGAAGGCTACTTTATTTTCCTTCCCCAAAATAGTCTTCCCCTGAATAGTTTCATCGTAGAAACGAACGGTAACAGAGGGAGGAATGTTGTGCTTGGCATAAAAAACGGTCAAGACAAAAGAAGTGTTAACCTTTATGATAAGTTTTCCCATCTTAAGGTGAGACTCATAGGTTCGATGAAAGAAAATGGGAAAAGAGGTGAAAAACCTACCCAAGCCCAACCTAAAAATGAAAGGTACGAAGATCCTAAGGACAAAAAGAAGAGGACGACGAAAACTAGTTTTCCCCCGAACAGTTTCAATGTAGAAACGGACTATAACGAAGGGAGGAATGTTGTACTTGGCACAAAAAGTGTTCAAGACAGAAGAAGTGTTAACCTTTATGACAAGTTTTCCCATCCTAAGGTGAGGCTCATAGGTTCGACGAAAGAAAATGAGAAAAGAGGTGAAAAACCTACCCAAGCCCAACCTAAAAATGAAAGGACGAAGATCTTAAGGAAAAAAAGAAGAGGTCGACGAAAACTAGAACTGCAATGAAGGCGATGACACCCAAGGGGAGAAGAGAAAATTAAGGGTTTTTCAAAGAAAAAGATGAGAAAACTTACGGAGTCGAAGTGAGTGACGACGATGCACGACTAAGGAAGTGGTTTTCGGTGGTGGCGCACAGAGGAGAAAGTGGTCGTTGGTGGTGGTTCATTGAAAAAGAACATTTTTCAAGCTATGAACTCTCGTAGAATAAGCAAATTCATGAAAGATAGAAATGATGGAAAGATCCCCCATTATATAGGTGAGGGAGCCCTAGGCCCCGTGTGGCCAACAATCACCTCAATCAAGCAAGAGGACGTTTGCTAGACCTTGGAAATACATGGATTGACTGCAAGTCCAAGGTAACTCTGACGTACTGTTCTAGGATTGACTAAGTCACCATAGTTGATAAACCTAGAAGCAACAAGTATGGGATTCGTTATGATTGAGCACAGAAGGAGCGCTCTGAGGTAGAAGATGACCATCATTTTAGATGCACCCTCCATTGTTAGCGAAATTAAGCAACGATGGATTAAGCGTTGAATTTTTGATGACGGGAATAATGGAGGGGTGGTGATGTTGGAATTTATAGGGTGTGGAAGTCCTATTTTTGTGGGATAATGTAACTAGGAGGAGGCATGAGCGGCTAGGTTTTTGTTATCTAAGTTGGTAGTGTTCCTATAAAAAAAAAGTTAGGCAATATTTAATTATAGAAGGTTGAGATTGAGATTTTTAAAGTCAATTTGCTAAATTTTGAATTTCCAATAAAATTGTATGATAACAATAGGTGGATGTGTGCTATAATTAGTTTTCCAAAGCCAATTAATGGATGAAATGATGAGTTATGATTGAAGGCCAAAGATATTAAAGACTATACATACATACTACCAGTTTGGGCACCCAATGTGTGTGGAATGTTCGTGAGTTACATCAAAATAATAAATTATGCATAACCAAAAATTACATTATTTTAATAAATAATCAGTCCTAAAATAAAATAGTAGTTTATTGACTTATTTTATTTTGTTAATTTTCATCTTTTAGTAAAAAATGTATCATTTGATCAAAAACTTTACTTTTCAAAATCCTCTCGCTGAAATGAACCAAAATAGTAAAAACTAACCAACAAATATAAAAAAAATCTAAAAGACAAATAAATAAAAACAAAAATGATTTTTAGTTTTTTAATTTTTTTTTATTTTTAGTGATCTTTTTTTATCTTTTGATCAAGAAATTATATATTTTCAATTGATTTCTCTCATCAAGCCAAACCCAAAAAGTAAATTTCTTTTGATTAAAAGATAAGAAGGCTAAAAGAATACAACATAAACCAAATAATAATTTTTATATAAAAAACCTGGTAATATACTTAACATGGAATTTAAACACCATACATAGCGTACCGGGGTTGAATCGTAAAAATATTATAACTTATGTCGGATCTAGCCCAAATGATTCCTTCAATGGCTTGAGTGACTTACAAAAGGTGGTACATGTAAATTGGCCGGTGATGAATGCCAAAAGCTACTTTGATGATCAAGTTAACAGTGAACTTATAAAAAGATATAGTTAATAACCAAATCAACATAGTTTTGGCTAAGAGTGTTTTTCGCATACCTCAAGCTCTGGGCTTCTTCCCCTATTAAAGAAGTTGGAGGATGTACCTTTTCTTTGAACACGTGATGGGCTGGTCCCATCATAGGTCTTACCCTGCGAGCGGCGGGGTCAAGCCCAATGATGGACCTAGGGGAGACAAGTCGAAACGATCGCCACCCATAAAATTTTGAAAAACCCTCTTATTGTAGTGTATTAATTTATAGTTATATCTAAATATATATAAATTCGCCACCCCTAACTTTTTCACAAAAACTAATAATTACTTGTTCTTTACATTAATGTATTCACAAGTTTGTTAAATTATGTCATATACGGGTTTTTTTCATAAAAAATACACTATATATGTGTAATAGATATAGATTTAAAATTGGTATCTTAGCTACTTATTTTGAATAAAATTGAATATACTTATTTATATGTTTTGATGTTATATTTCTTTTTTTATGCCGATAAAAATTATTATTGTAATTCATGATTTAAAAAAAAACATTATTAGTGTATAGGTTCGGCACCCTTAGATTCAAATTCTAGGTTCATCCCTGGTTAAGCTCATATGACCTAAGCTAACTACTGTACGATCTTGGTCTATTCGCATTTAATGTTTCTTACTCTGCAAAGCTACTCGCATTAACGCTAGAAGCTTTGCCACGCAACTGGCATCATCCTGATTCAATCACGTCGTTTGTAGTAAACTTGCATTCCAATTGGTCACATACTACTCAGCCATGTGTAGGCCATTGCCTCAGCTCTTGTCTTCATGGCCCATTCATCAAGGCCTTCTTCCCTGATCTCGCTAAGACTCAAGTGGGCCAATCTAAGCTGAATTTGGCTCCTTCATTTGCTCATTAACTCTCTTTTTGCTCGACATGGAGGGAACTTATAAGTCTCTACTATTATTTGGCCCAATGTGACTGAAATTTGAATGACTACTTTGGCCTCGGGCAATAAAGACTCCGCTTTATAGCATTGAATGTGACACTTCAGTTCTGCCATGTGTCATGTGTTGATTGGGACGCTTATCAGCTTTTGTGTATAGGTAACATAACTAATTCATTTATTTTTTTGCTTGACATAGTTCACTAAAAGCATACATTTGATCAATTTTAACATTGAAATAAAGCCACAAAAGACGGTGTCACGAATACTCCCCCACGTTTAATAAACGCCAATAAAAATTTTAGGCACTTATTAGCCAAACTTATTGAACGCTTGCAAAAAAACTTCTTGTAGTGGTTTTTCAATGCCGTGAGAATTTACCGACATGTATTTAAACGTCAAAAAAATTAAATAGAGTAATAAACGTCATAGAAAATTGACAATAAATGACGATATTCAACATATAAGCGGCGTTTATTAACAAACGCCACTAATGTTTTAGGGAATAAACCTGTCAATTTTGAAATAGATTTTATTTTTCTCTTTTCACGCTTTCTAATAAACACTAGTAATAGTATTGCAATACACCTGCAACATTTTATATTAAAATACTATTTCAATTTGTTCACAACACAACCAATGCTCATATAATATTAAAATCTATGTATTTAATAAACATTCAACAATAAAATTATGTTAAAGGTTCTGTGAGACTTGGGTTTGTTTCTTTTTGTAATATTTACATGCGACGTGTTTCTTTTTCGTTATATGCATATTTTCGATGTTTGGTTTATGCTTTAATGTTGTAGAACAGTATGTACATATGTGTTTTACGCTTTCTCAAGTTTCGTTAAGGCTTGTTTGGTTGGCTTCGGGGCTAAAAAATATGTTTGGATGAAGTGGGTGCCAGTCGACTAGACAAGATACCCCAGTCGACTGGGACGACAGTAGGCTTGTTCGGTCGACTGAATTGGGCAATCCAGGATTATGTTCAAACCTTGTTTGTTCGGATAAAAAAGCATGTTTTTCTCTTTTCTTTGTTTATTACATGATATTGAACTTGTGGATATTTATAGTTTTCAAAAAGGTAATTTTAAAAATGGAAGAGAAAACCGTGTTTTGGATGTTTGGAGCTAACCCTCGGGATTGAGTCTCAGATTTGAAACGTTTTGATAAAAATGGTGTAAAACATGTTGTGACGTATTTTGGGTTTGGTGAGAGCAACCTCTTGGATTGGACTCACACGTGTGTATTTTGATGTGATAATCAAAAAGACCAATTTGAGATCTACGAATTGAGCAAGTTTGGGCACGAGTTGCTCCACGGTGAAAGATTAAAAAATTGCGCAGAATGGGTTTATTTGCCTTCCGACTAGTGAACTGGGAAAAAAGCAGGTCGTGTTAGGGTATAGAGCGTCTAGTTACTTCACGAGCCTCGTGTGGCCAGGTGGTAGTAACGTGACGGGGCCTATACGCCCGTCCAGCATCGGATCTTATGTTTTAAAACCACGAGTTGGTAAGATCACATAAATGTGATGATGACGTGTGTGTGTGCGTGTTGCTCGGTTGTGTGAACCGAGTGGAAAACCTTTTTGAGACTCATATGGGCTGGATGAGAACTTAGGATTTTATGTTATGCTATGTGATTGCATATCTTGCTTTATTACATTATAGTTTGTTTATATTAAGCTTCGGCTCTCGTAGTGAGATTTGTTAAAACCTTTTTCAGGTGTTGATGTTCACGAGGAGATGAACTAGATGTGCCCGTGGTGACGAAAGACTGTTAAATTGTTTTTCTTTTTGTTATAGAAACATGTATTTCTACATATGTTACCTGTTTCTAAAAGCGTATTTTATAAGCCTTGAGGCTAGATATATTATGCATGTATATTGTCAGAGAGATGAATTTTGGGCACTCTTTCTAATTCCAAAAAGCTGTATTTTGGTTGTATGTTTCATCAGTAAAATTCTACTTTTTATAAAATTGTGGTTTGGTGGGATTTTCACGTGACCCTGGATTTTGGGGAGTGACAAGTTGGTATCAGAGCTCTGGGTTCGAATACCTAAGAGCTATGGGAAGAGGGTGCATCACCTGGTGAGGATGACTGTGTATGCTTGCTTGCATGTGGTTAAGTATTTTTATGACGTGCTGATAGCATGTTGAACATGATAGTTTGTGTATACGTAAGTATAGAGGTTGGAACTCATGATTGATTAGTCTTGTCTCAGAGCGTTTGGATTAACAAATTTGGAAACTGAGTTAGAAGTGCTTTTGACCGACATATTTTTTGGCAAGGAATCTGAGTAGGTTATCCAAATTGACGCGTCTGTCTTGTTGGTTCTTCTCGGTATGTGAGATGTATTTACATGATATGGAATGGCTATGTGTTAGCATGATTATGCTTTTTATGTTAATGATAACATGTTATATGGAAGCTTATATTGTTATATTGCCTTCATATAGAATTATGTCCACACAGGGAGGACGAGGATGGGGTTGTGGCCGAGGCCGTGGTCGAGGTTGTGCTTATGTCCAGGTTCCAGAAGAAGGGGACGTTCATGCTCTGCAGGAACATGTGGGCGGTGCTGACATGGTATAGGAGATGCTTGCTACACTGATAGCGATGGCTAAGGCGACCAGGGTTGGAGTGGGGGCTCCTGAGCCAAGGGCCTCTGTGGCAATGAGGGAATTCAAGCGGTTGGATCCTCCAACCTTTTTTGGGGTGCCGGACCCCAAAGTTGCTACCGAGTGGTAGGAAGTAACCACAACGATCTTTGATACCTTGGAGATTGAGGAGGATGTTTTGCGTGTTAAGTTAGCGGCGTTTCAACTTTGGGAGGATGCGAGGGAGTGGTGAGAGTTTTTCAAAACCACGGTGGATGGCACATGGGCTGCGTTTACTAGGGCCTTTCTGGAGAAGTATTTCCTGAGTTCTTCGAGAGATACATACCAGAGGAGTTTCTCTCCCATGTTCAGGGGAACCTTACCGTGGTCCAGTATGAGACCAAGTTTGCGAATTTGTTGCGGTTTGCCTCTGAGATGGTGTCAACGGAGGAGTTGCGCACCAAAATGTTTGAAAGGGGCCTTCGACCTTCCATCAAGGATAGAATTGCAGTGCTGGGTTTGTGTGTTTACATTGAGATGGTGGAAGCTGCTATCTGAGTAAAGAACTCGATGACAGAGAGCCACAAGGTTAGGGAGAGTAAGAGTCAGCAGGGCAGTGGAGATGTACAGTTCCAGGGGCGCGGGAAAAAGTGCCAGTGGTCGTCTGGTCCACATTCTCATTTTATGGGATCGTATCAGTCACAGTTTTCTACGCCTACACCTTCAGTGGCCTCTATAGGACGGCCGGAGCAGTGAGAGTTCACTTGTTATCGATGCAAACAGTTAGTGCATTGTTCATTCGAGTGCCCGCTGAGGGGCCATTTTTAGAGTTCAGCGCCTGCTCAGCCGTAGCCACAGCCGCAGTCGCAGGCGAGAGAGCCACGAGTTTGTTATGGGTGTGGTCAGTCTGGCCATGTTCGTAAGTACTGTCCCCGATGAGGGAGTGTTCAGAGTACGACAGGAGCGCTAGTTGTTCCGCCCACACAGGGACGATAGACTTCTCAGCAACCTAGGGCTCAGATGTCTAGGTTTACAGAAGGAGGTGTCTCATCACAGTCTGTGAGGCAATCGATGGCCCAGAGATATAGTGGGCAGGCTAGAGCACTACATGGCAGAACATATGTTCTTAATGATCCCAGTGCTTCCAAAGCACCGATTGTGCCCGATGCTATAGCTACTTCATTCATGATTAGAGGTACTTTTTTA
This sequence comes from Heliamphora exappendiculata, assembly GCA_034768845.1. Classification (NCBI taxonomy): domain Eukaryota; kingdom Viridiplantae; phylum Streptophyta; class Magnoliopsida; order Ericales; family Sarraceniaceae; genus Heliamphora; species Heliamphora exappendiculata. The sequence continues at coordinate 8,936 of JAOTRH010096508.1, forward strand.
ATATATAGCTCATGGGCCAGTGTTCTTATCGATATGAGAGCATCACATTCTTTTATTTTCTCTGCTTTTTCATCTGCATTGGGTTTGGAGACAGATTCGTTGGGTAGTGTATTGAGAGTAGAGACCCCAGCTAGTGGGAATGTAGTGTTGAGTAGAGTTTGTAGATCCTGCGAGTTGGGGGTCACTGATCATTGTTTAGAGTTTGACTTTATCATTCTAGACATGACCACGTTTGATGTCATCCTAGGGATGGACTGACTGACCACCAATCGTGCCTTTATCGATTGGGATCGATGGAGGGTATTGATCTGTACGCTGGAGGGTGATTGCTTTTGTTTTGTGGGCGATCGGGATGAGGGTTTAGTGTCTATGCCCGGTGTGGCGTAGGATTTGGGGAATCTGGGTCTCCTCTTTCTAGCTCTCATGTTGGATGAGACGATTTGGGTTCGAGGGGAGTTATCCCCTGTGATTTATGACTATCCAGATGTCTTTCCGGACGACTTGTTCGAGTTGCTACCGAGCCGTGATGTGGAGTTCTCTATTGATCTGGTTCATGGAGTTACTCCCATATTTATGCCATCTTACCACTTTACACCAGTTGAGTTGCGAGAACTCAAGATACAGCTTCAGGATTTACTGGACAAAGGATTTGTACGTCCGAGTACGTCGTCGTGGGGAGCTCTAGCTCTTTTTGTGAAAAGGAAGGACGGGTCTTTGAGGCTGTGCATAGACTACCGAAATTTGAATTAGGTAATAGTGAAAAACAAGTATCCTATGCCGAGGATTGATGACTTATTTGATCAGCTGAAGGGGTCAAGTTGCTTCTCGAAGATTGACTTGAGGTCAGGGTACCATCAGCTAAGGATTAGGGATGAGGACATAACAAATACCGCCTTTCGAACTCGTTATCGTCACTATGAGTTTCTGGTTATACTATTCGGTTTGACGAATGCTCCTGCGACGTTTATGGGTTTGATGAACCGTATCTTCCACCCATATCTAGACAGCTTCGTGGTTGTGTTCATGGATGATATTCTGATTTATTCACCCACGAGGGAGATGCACGAGGAGCATCTGCGTATTATCCTACAGCTTCTAAGAGAGCATCGCTTGTATGCAAAGTTCAAGAAGTGTGAGTTTTGGATGTCAGAGGTGAGATTTCTTGGACACGTAGTGTCGACCGATGGAGTATCAGTGGATTTTTTAAAGACAGATGCAGTGATGGGATGGAAATGACTGAAGAATGTCTTTGAGATCTATAATTTTCTGGGTTTGGCAGGCTACAACCAGCAATTTGTGAAATTTTTTTTAGACTTGCAACGTTGATGACACGTTTTACGCGGAAGGGAGTCATGCTCGTGTGGAGTGAGTCCTGTGAGTCGGTATTCAGGGAGTTGAAGATGAGATTGACCAGTGCACCGGTGTTGATCATTCCTGAGCGAGGTTTAGGTTACACAATGCACTGTGACATGTCACATGATGGTCTGGGTTGCGTTCTGATGCAGGGAGGTAAGGCTGTGGCTTATGGACCTTGACAGTTAAAGACCCACGAGAAGAACTATCCAACACACAATCTAGAGTTGGAAGCCATGGTCTTTGCCTTGAAGACATAGCGACACTATCTTTATGGTGTGTACTTTGAGGTTTTCCCTGATCACAAGAGCTTAAAATACTTATTTTCATAGAAAGATTAAATCCACGCCAACGACGATGGATGGAGTTGTTGGAAGATTATGATTTTGACTTGAAGTACCATCCAGGTAAAGCCAATGTTGTGGCCGATGCTCTTAGTAGAAGATCTCGTAGTTCCTTAGCTTCTGTGGCTATTCGAGAGTGGGACATGCTTGGAGAAATTGGTGAGTTTGATTTGTGTTTCGGGGAGACAAGGAGAGGTGCGACCTTATTTTCATTAGTTGCATGTGTGCTAGAGGCTCAACAGAGAGATTAGGAGGCTCAGATGATACATGACCGTGTTGCTAGTGGGAAGGACACAACGGGATGGGTTGTGAGTCCAGATCAGAGTTTGAGATTGACAAGGAGATTATTCATACCAGAGTCGTGCCGTGCCGTGCCGAGGTGCTACATGATTTTCATTATTCATGTCTTGTAGTGTATCTAGGAGGCACGAAGATGTATCACAATCTGCGCTGTCAATTCTGGTGGACAGGAATGAAGAAGGATGTGATTCAGTTTGTTTCTCGGTGTCTTACTTGTCGGCAGGTAAAGGCAGAACACTAGAGACCAGTAGGATTGTTACAGCTATTGTAGATATCTAAATGGAAGTAGGAGAACGTAACAATGGACTTTGTATCAGAACTTCCTAGATTACCCAAGGAACGCGATGCTGTTTGGGTTGTGGTTGATAGATTGACGAAATCTACACACTTTCTTCCCATTCGTGTGATGGATTCAATGGACAGACTGGGTAGGTTGTATGTTCGTGAGATAGTCTGGCTACACGGAGTACCGGTGACTATTGTTTTGGATCGAGACCCGCGCTTTACATCTCATTTTTGGCAGAGTCTTCAGGTGGCTTTGGGGACAAACTTAACGTTCAGTACTGCTTTTCATCCACAGATGGATGGTCAATCCGAGCGTACCATACAAATTTTGGAGGACATGTTGAGGGCTTATGTGCTGAATTTTTGGGGTTCTTGGGAGGACCATCTACCATTGGTAGAGTTTGCATACAACAACAGCTATTAGCCAAGTATTGGGATGGCACTGTATGAGACTTTGTATGGTAGACCGTGTAGGTCACCCGTGTGTTGGACAGATGTGAGAGAGACCACAGTTTTGGAACCTGATTTGGTGCGAGAGACGACAGAGAAGATTGTCGTGATTCGCCAATGTCTTGTGACAGTTTAGAGTCGTTAGAAGAGATGCTGATCAGAGGAGGAGACTGTTGGAGTTTGCTGTGGGGGACCATGTATTTCTGAAAGTCTCACTACGTAGAGGTTTGATGAGGTTTGACCGTACCAGAAAGCTATCACCGCGTTTCATTGGACCTTATGAGATCGTTGACAGGATTGAAGAGGTAGCATACCATATGGCTTTACCACCTTAGTTGGCGTCTGTGCACAACGTGTTTCATGTTTTCATATTTCGAAAGTATGAGCATGACCTGTCACATGTTCTGGATTGGATTGAATTGCAGGTAGATGAGGATGTTACATATGAGGAGTGGCCTGTGAAGATTCTGGACACGAAGGAGTAAGTGTTGAGAGGGAGGACCATTGCTTATGCTAAGGTCCTATGGCTTCATCACGGGATTGAGAAAGCGACGAGGGAGCTTAAGTCTAGGGTTCGTGCTAAATACCCAGAGTTATTTGCCTTGTAGCCTTGTGATAGATTTCGGGGGCAAAATTCCTTAAGGGGGGAGAGTTGTGAGACCTGAGTTCATTTTTTTTGTAATATTTACACGCGACGTGTTCTTTTTTCGTTATATGCATATTTTTGATGTTTAGCTTATGCTTTAGTGCTGTAGAATAGTATGTACATATGTGTTTTACGCTTTCTCGAATTTTGTTAAGGCTTGTTTGGTTGGCTTTGGGGCGGAAAAACATGTTTGGACAAAGTGAGTGTTGTCCAGTCGACTGGACGGGATACCCTTGTTAACTGGGACGACAGTAGGCTTGTTCGGTCGACTTGATTGGGCAATTTAGTAGGCTAAGGCGTGGCGATGGAGGTTATTTTGAGATCCAGAACTCCTCCAATCGACCAGATGCCTTTTTTTTCGTGGCCTATATATATTCTAGCCCCTGTTTCTTTAAAAAAAAACTCTTTTTCTCCCAAACTCTCCACATTCTCTCTACATTTTTGCTGTGTCCGAGCCTAATTTTTAACCATCCGTTTGTGGATCCTTGCTATCCACGCCGTAGGCTTCACTTTCATCCGGACGGATTCTCGTTTGGACGAGATTTGATTTTCGAGACTTTGAGTTGATTTTTGAGACTTCGAGTTGATTTTCGAGACTTCGAGTTTTGGCTCATCAAGGTAGGATCCTGGACTGTGTTGTCTTTAAATCGTGCTAGGTGAAGTTATACACTTTTTTACCGATTAAAAATACTTTAAATATCATATTTTATGTTTAAACCTTATTTGTTCGGATAAAAAGCATGTTTTGCTTTTTTCTTAGTTTATTACATGATATTGAACTTATGGAAGATGTGTGAAAATCGTGTTTTGGAGGTTTGGAGCTAACCCTCGGGGTTGAGTCTCAGATTTAAAATATTTTGATAAAAACGGTGTAAAACATGTTGTGACGTGTTTTGGGTTTGGTGAGAGGAATCTCTTGAGTTGGACTCGTGCGTGCGTATTTTGATGGGATAATCAAAAGGATCGATTTGAGATCTACGGATTGAGCAAGTTTGCGCATGAGTTGCTCCACAGTGAAAGATTGAAAAACTGCACAGAATGGAATTCTTTACCCGCCAACTAGTGAACCAGGAAAGGAAGCTGGTCATGTCGGGGTATAGAGCGTCCGGTTACTTCACGGGCCTCGTGTGGCCGGGTGGTAGTAACATGACGGGGTCTATACGCCAGTCCGACATCGGATCCTATGTTTTAAAATCACAAGTTGGTAAGATCACGTGGATGCGATGATGGTGTGCATATGTACGTGCGTGTGTGCATGTTGGTCGGTTGTGTGAACCGAGTGAAAAATCTTTTTGAGACTCGTATGGGCTGGATGGGAACTTGGGGTTTTATGTTATGCTATGTGATTGCATATCCTGTTTTATTACATCATAATATGTTTTTATTGGATTTCGGCTCATGTAGTGAGATTTGTTAAAACATTTTTTTGGTGTTGATGATCACGAGGAGATGATTTAGATGTGCTCGTGGTGGTAGAAGATTGTTATATAGTTTTTCTTTTTGTTATAGAAACATGTATTCGTACATATGTTGTCTGTTTCTGAAGATGTGTTTTGTAAGTCTTGAGGCTAGATATATTATGCATGTATGTTGTCAGAGAGATGAACTTTGGGCACTCTTTTTAATTCCAAAAAGCTGTATTTTGGTTGTATATTTCATCAGTAAAATCCCACTTTTTATAAAATGGTGGTTAGGTGAGATTTTCACGTGATCCTGGATTTTGGGGCGTAATAGGTTTTAATATATCATCTTCGCAAATCATCCATAAGGTTCACAAGTCTCCCTTCACAACCCAAAAAAAAAATCTTCTCTAAACACACTAAGTGCGTTTGAATAAATAGATATAAATTATCGTATATTAATCCAAACAAAATAAAAAAAATGCAATATAAAATTATAAGGCATTCTCAAGTGACATCACTGTTACAAATATGTCCATATCCGATAAACCTGAAATTCAAAAATAAAGTAATATTAGTGCAAATTACACAATATATATTAAATAAGAAAGGTTAGTTAAGGACATTAAGATACAATAAATTATAACTATATATATATATATATTTGTACTAAAGAGGCATAAGGCCAAAACAAAAGAAGAATTAAACAATCATACCTTAGTGTTGAAAACAACTGCCACCATTTGGCATTCCGTTTCCCTTTTTCTTTGGTTGCGACTATAATTAAAATAAAAATAATATTTAGAATAAATAATTAATTCAAAAAATATAAATATAAATACTTAAAAGAACACCAATGCTACAAGAAGTTTTGAAAATACGATCATTGTGACGCCCCGTTAGTTATTACATTATGGGGATGTATTAGCCATACATTCATATTTATATACGTTAGTTATTACATTATAAAGGAGTTCTGAATCATTCAAAAGTACATAACTATTACAGTTTCACCAAGAAATTTTAAAAATTACACTAAGTAAGGGAGAACTGAATATAAGAACAAAAGCAGAGATATCGACTCCTCAAAATGCATCAACGGGATCCATGTGCTCTTGGAACTCACCCTATTCTTCAAACTCTTTTTCTCCCTCTGGGATGACTTCCTCCAAAAACTCCTCCTCACATGTGGCATGAATGCTATGAGCTAAAGTCCAAAAGCAAAACACTCTAACCTTCTAACTAATCTCACGACATAAAATTCCCCACAACGCATACTATACAACACCCAATACAATTTATAGTCAAGGAGACAGACAAATTTATAACAGGATAGCAGATAAGTCAATAAACATGCGTATATGAGATGCCGTGTATGTAATGCAGATGCCCAACCCAACATGTACCCAGATTATAACAGGAATTCCACACTGGGAATCACCAGAGTAGACTTTTATGGGTATTTGATCACTAAAGCCATCTTTGCGCCTCGTTGTGAATAGTAAATGCTTCACCGGGCTTTATGCCACAGCTATTTTACTCAATAGCAACGGCGTGGGGTTCGCGTTATACTCCAAACCAACAAATTCAATAATTAATGCCACCCTCCAAGCCAACAATTTCAATAATAAATCAATCAGTCATATCAGACATATAATATGCGATTTGTCCCACCTTAAGAATCGTGATGCCTTCGTCAGTGTCAACCCAATGTGAGACCCTGACCCGTTTTCTTTTTTGGCATTTTTCAACGCGCGTTTGGTGTTTTCATCGCTGCGTGTTTTTACGAGTTTAGATGCATGATCGGGCTTAGATATGCATGCGGGGTAGGTTCCTGGGGCCGTGGGCCGTCGCAGCGCGAATGTCAAAAAATTTCAAAAAAAGATATTTTGAAAACTTATAAATATCTGGAGTTAGATATTTTTAAAAGATATTTTCTAAAACTTAACTCTTAAGTTTTTTCTTTTTTCTCTCTGCCTTCTCTCTAAGTTCTCGGGGGCCCGGGACTCGATTTTCAACGACCAGACTGCGAATTCTTGGTATCGGTATCGAGGGCTACGCAACTATCTGGTCAGATTTTGATTCTGACAAAGCTCGATTTTGCACGTGGTTCAAGGCATCGAGTTTTTAACTCACCGAGGTAAGATCCTAGACCATCATGTCTTATAAGGGTGCTACGTGTAATCGTGCGCATTTTTAACGGTTAGATTGTAGTAGATCTGATTTTGTTTCAAGAAAATTGAATTTTGGTTTCAAAAGGGGTTTTGTGTTGATTTCAGTGGATGGAATCGGGTTTTGAGGTTTTTTGTTCAGTGATTCTAGATGTTTTGGGCTTGTGTATGTCCTTGAGTGTTATATATATGCGAATCGATAAGTTTAAGGGTGTTTTGATGCATCATAGTGGATGTTTGAGAGTTTGGGGGCCAAGAACACCAAGAACAGCAAAATCTGGGTTTTTCTCGGGTGGTAGCTCGCTCGAG
>JAOTRH010096519.1:0-16193 GCA_034768845.1 Heliamphora exappendiculata
TTCATACTAAATATCATTTGATAATAATTTGGATTGAGTAAAATTTCATCAAATACTGCGTTAATTTGTTTTAATTGTAATAAAACTAATGGAGTAGTAAGAGCGTAAATAAAAAATAATAATTTTGTTACTTGATCAAAAATTTTATAAAATTTTTTATATACAATTAAATTATCCTAATCATTATACATTGGTAGAGAAAAATTAATATATGTATTTATTTTATAAAATAAATTAATTTTTTTTTGTTTTATTGTTACTTGCAACATATTATATGTCGAGTTCCATCTAGTTTCTAAATCATGATGTAATTTTTTACATTTTATAGTTTTTTATTGACATATTTTTCTATACAAAATAATTTTTTTAGCACTACTATTTATACATCTGACTACTAACCTATCTCTTTCAAAAGATTCGTTGTAATATTTAAATTCTTATTTCACAATTAAATTTAAAATTTGTACGGAACAACGAACATAAAATAAAGAATCAGATAATAGAAGCTGTAAATGACGTTTTAAATAATTAACACATTCATTATTATAAGAAGCATTATCTAAAATAATAAAAAATATTTTTGATACAATGCTCCACGTACCTAATTCTTGCCTAATAACTATACTTAAAGATTGACCGGTGTAGAGAAATTTTATAGTTTAAAAAAAAAATTCTTTTACATAAATATCAATCATTATCTATAAAATGTGTATAATACATTAAAATTCTTATTTATTTCTAGCAGTCCATAAATCAGAAGTTAAACTAATTTTTCCTTTTAAATTTTTAAATAAATCCATTAACTCGATTTTAATTTCATCAAATCTACTTCAAACTCTATTTCTTGTAGTATTTTTAGAAAAACGTTAAAATTACGAAACAAATTCAGTTTTTATCATTTCTTTAAATGCCGGTTGTTCACTCATTGAAAATGGTTGTTCTTGTTTTATTATATAATCAACAACAGAATTTTTTGCGTGGGTTTGTTCCCACAAAAAAGTTGTAATATTACCAGTTGTATTCCTACCTATTTGCATTTGTGAAGTGACATTAAGAGTTAAATTTTTATGGTAATATCAGCATGTTTACGTAAGTGGCTAGTGCTACTCGATGTGTGACCCGAAAGTTGTCACGCCCCAAACTCCGGACCACGTAAAATACCTACAAATAACCGAACATGATACCCAACCCGAGAATACACTCTCAAAATAAATCATGCATGCATTGTATATAAACGCCAAACGGCAACATTACAAGGCTCTAATGCCAGAAAAAATGTTACAACATACATGTAACAAAACTAGCAAAAGGAAGACTACAGCTGTTCCACCTCTCCAGCACCTTTAGAACAACTAGCGTGACTGGTACATGAAGAAAAGCAAATCCTACACCGTGAGTCAAAGCTCAGCAGATTCTAAACAACACATACAGTATAAGCTAAACATGCTCGATAAACGAAGTACAGTTGTCGACTTTCTTTCAAGCCATTAAAACTATTTGAAAACAGTTTTAGATCACGGCTCACCAAAGCCAGAACACCATTTTTCACATGCAAGGGAAAGCAAGGATAAAAACTATTTTTCGACTAATCAGAGCCATGAAAACGATTCCATTATTACGACTCCCATAGGCCGTTAATACAGTATTTCGACTTCTGTAGGCTGATAATATAGTTTAAGAAAATTGGTATATTCGTCCCAATAATGTTTAATATGCATATTTAATTTCTTTTTTTAAAAAAGATTATACATTTAGAATTCTCATATTTAATTATATATGAAAAAATTCTCATACATTTTGATATCTGAGTAAGAAATTTTTCATAGCACGTATGTATATGAAAATATTCTCATACAGTGATATATGATAATTTTTTTATACATTTTAAAATTTGAGTATGAAAATCCTCATAACACGTATGTATATGAGAATATTCTCATATATATTTTGATATATGAGCATATATAAGTTTTTCATAGCACGTATGTATATGAAAATATTCTTATAACATGATAAATTTTTTATACATTTTTAAAATAGAGTATGAGAAGTTAAAATTTTTTTTAACATGGATACATATAAGCATATTATCATATAGTAATATTATCATTCAGCAGTGCAAAATATATACGAGAAGTTCTCATACAAATTACGAGAGACTTTATATATAGAACACCAACCAAAAGGAATCCATAGGTATTTAAGTCAAGTAATTTCCATAAATTAATCGATTGAATACTATAGAACACCAATCGAATACCAAAGAATCAACCCAAAACCACAAACCAACAACCCACAACTTCAGTTGATCGAACCCCACCTCCAGTCGACCGAACACCCTACTAAAAAATCACAAGATGCCAAAACAAACAGTTTAGTCGACCGAACCAAAGATCCAAGCTTCAGTCGACCGAACCTCGACGGAACTTGATTCTGAGCTACGGGTTTCTACATTCAAACCCCGATTCGAAGTCTCTGAACTCCAAATCAACACCTTAAACACCCACAAACCTAAGCCTAACACTGAGACCTAAAAAGAAACTCACGATACCGGATTCCATCCACAGAAATCACCGAAACACAAGCTTTAAGCCTAAAACTCAACTTTGAAACAAACACAGATTTACGGCAATCTATCTGTTAAAAACACCCACGTTTACCCATAGCACCCTTATATAGCAGTAGGGTCTAGAATCCTACCTCGATAAGTTCAAAAATCGACGCCTCAAACCACGTGCAAAATCGAGCTTTGCCATAATCAAAATCTGACTGGATGGTTGCGTAGCCCACTGTGCCAAAAGCAAACATCCATTGTTGAATTGTTGAAAATCAAGTCCCGGGCTCCCGAAAACTTAGAGAGAAAGTAGAGAGAAAATGAAAAACTTACTAGAAAAATTTTGAAAAATATGTTTATGAAAATATCTAACTCCAGATATTTATAAGTCTCCAAAATATCTTTTTTTTTTGAATTTTCAAAATTCGTGTTGTAACACGCCACGGCCCCGAGAACCTTTCTCACATGCATCTCTACCCTCAAATATGCATCAAAAGCATATAAAACAGGCTGCAACGAAAACACATAACGCGCGTCCGAAAATGCCGAAAAAGAAAACGGGTCAGAGTCTCACAAAAATAGTTCATTACAAATTTTACATTTTGCTTTAACAGTAACGGTGCCATCATTATTTTTTTTAAAAAGTTTTTCAAAAAATTATCACACATTTGAAGCTTTTTTTACTAGATGAGCCTACAGATGCAGATGCAGATGCAAATGAAGCAGTTGGTGGATTATGAATAGGAATAGGGGGAGTTGGATTAAAATATGTAGGTGAAAACGTAAAAACATCTTCTTCTTCATTAACGGAAAAAATATTTGGATCCATCGATTTTTCTAAAAAAATTATTAAAATTTAAATCAAAATTATTATATTAATGACCTTAGAGACAATAATTTAAAAATATTCACAATGAAATAAAATTTAATTTTTTTAAAAAAATTACTTAGAATTTAAAAAAATATATTCAAAACTTAATTAAATATTGCAACAAATAAATTAATAAATTAGAGAATATAGATTAGAATTTAAAATAATTAAAAAAGGAATAGAATTTAATTATTTAAAAAAATTAATTAGAATTTTTAAAAAATGTATTCAAAATTTTATTAAATATTACAACAAATAAATTAATTTCTTTAAAGACTAAAATTTAAATTATAACAAATAAATTAATAAATTAGAGAATAGATACTAGAATTTAAAAAATTAAAAATGAAATAGAATTTAATTACTTAAAAAATTAATTAGAATTTTTAAAAAATGTATTCAAAATTTAATTAAATATTACAATAAATAAATTAATTTCTTTAGAGACTAGAATTTAAATTGCAATAAATAAATTAATAAATTAGAAAATAGAGACTAGAATTTTTAAAACTTAAAAATAAAATAGAATTTAATTATTTAAAAATTTTAATTAGAATTTTAAAAAATGTATTCAAAATTTAATTAAATATTGCAGCAAATAAATTAATTTCTTTAGAGACTAAAATTTAAATTGTAACAAATAAATTAATAAATTAGATAATAGAGACTAGAATTTTAAAAAATTAAATTAAATTGCAACAAATAAATTAAATTGTAAAAAATAAAGCAAACCAAATTAAGAAACTCCAATATTTAATCTTGATCTCGATCGATTTGTGTTTTGATCTTAATCTTGATTCTTGATATTCACTCCTTGATTCGCCAACAATTGCACCGAGGTCGAATATCACCGAGTAATTAGAGAGAAAAATTAGAGAGAAGAAAGTTGTTTGGAAGGAAAAAAATTTTCTTCTCCCTATTATAGGAAAAAAATTGTATTTGAAAAAAATCACAAAACTAGCCGTTGGCCAGACCTGGACCGGGCCAGGCCCAACGCTAGCCCAGGCTCGGGCTTGTGGCGGGCCTACTGGCGGGGCGGGCTGGCAGGCTTTTTGAGTGGGCGGGCTTCGGACCGGGTAAGTTTGGCCCGACGGGCTTAGGGGGTGCGGCCCAGACCCGACCCATGAACAGTACGGATCGAGCCGACCCGGGTTTAAACAGTGGCGTATTTTGGGCCCTCATCGAGTCTCGAACCATTTTTACATCCCTACTTTAAAAAAGTTTAAATAATATAACTTTGTGCTAAATGTCCCTTTAAAAAAATACGAAAAGTATGGGGCCTTGGCCCCTAAGCTCGAGGCAAAAATTTTGTCCTCAGAAATAAGGATCACACGTAACAAGCTAGTGCAATAAATCACCAAAGGCTCGAGTAGGGTTGTGCCCGAATTGAATTGGGTTGGATTAGGACGGGTTAAGAAAAATTTTTTTATCAATATATCTTTAGTGGTTTTTTTTAAAACTCATAGTCAATCCATTAATCGTCAAAATTAACAAATTAAGTGAAGTTTTTATGATGATTTTAACCTCCCGTTTAAGCATTTTAATGGGTTGAAAGATTGTAAAAAATTAAAAAATATCTTTTAAAAACGTGTTCCTAAAAAATAAAAAAAATATTGTAATTTTTTTAAAAAAAATTGTAATCAAATAGAAAGTCTAACTAAAACAACAACAGTCACTCTACAAGAACACAAATAATAATAATAATAATAACATAATTAAATATCTCTACCAATCACTTTTACAATATATATTTATCTAACAAAATATTCTATTCACAATATAATAATAGCAACTAAAATAATAAATTCTTTAATACCCAATAAATTATAGAAAAATTATATAACTATATATATATATATATATTATATTGAGATTTTTCATATGTAAGAATACAATAACTAATATATATTTTAGGCAAATTGTATTGGTTGATGGATTGAAGAAATATAACTCACAACTAACACACTCACCTAATTTTTTTTTTCACTCTAAGTTATTCAAACTAACCCACTCACTTGCATAAACTACATGAATTGGTAAGAATTAGCAAATTAAAGCAGATTAGCATATGACAATTTCAATCATAAGAGCATGTCACTTAAGGTTCCGAGTGACACAAAACACTAAAGACAAAGAAAACCCTACATTTTTAGGGCCAAAGCAAAGAATAAATGCAATATTCACAAATAAACCAATGAAGAGCAAAAAAAAAAATAGTAGAAGTTATTTAATTGGTAGGGAACAACATGTAAGTATGCTAAGAAGGTGTGCCCAAACCAATACTTGAGTGCCATGTATTCATAATTTTAAGAAGTGGTCCGACGTAAAAGGGTAACAATTATTACACATAAGTATAACTTTACATTAAAGAAATACATGACATTTATGTACTAGATTAATACACCACCTCATTATGCTAACGTGGTATTTGTTACCTATTGAATAAATTCTCCAAGAAAAGAGTCATTGACCATAAATAATATATATTGAAACCTAGGTGTTTAACCACAAAAAATCTCCATGGCGCAAATGAATAATAAACCATCAACTGAATCTAATTATTGCTTCACATATGTAGAAATATATATGAATACCTATATTTATACTTAGTAGTTTACTGTGGAAGGTATTCATGTACATATATATGCATTCTTATGTCCCGACAGGGGCACATTGTGGCAAATGTGACCCTTGAACTTTTGTTAACGTTTAGAGCAACAAAAGTGCTATATTTGTAAAAAAAGAAAAATTTAAAGAAAGATTACCCGATTATACATTAATCATAAAAAATAACAATAAAGCTTAGATTATATTACCATAAAATTAAAAAAGAATTACTACAAGTTGACACATTCTAGATAAAAATTGAATAATAGAAAAATAATAGAAGTCTGCAAATGGACTAAGTGGGCCACTGACTACACTTCATCTACTTAAGGGTCCTTAACTGGTGTTTGACGTTTTTATAATCTGGCATGAAACATCAAAAGCTATAAAATCCAATATATATATATATATATATAAACCAAAAATAAGATTTCTAAAATATGAAAAACATGTACAAGTCATAGTACCGAAAATAGGCGTAAGTGTGATAACAAAAATACCTTATATAAAAAAACAAAATATACCATGCACATATGGCAATATGCATGAGTAAATAAAATAGTGACAAATACTAGTTACAATCATTGATTTCTTTATAATCTTAAGGTTAAACTATTTAGGCGAGATAAAAATCTTGAACCGTAAAAACTGTCCTATTTCCAAACTCTAAGTGTAGACACCTTTAGCCGACCACTATCCTCGTTGTAAAGTGATGCTTTTATCCTCAAATTAGATACCCAGAAGCAATATGCCTTTGTGTCTACACTTAGTATCCTCTAAGTGTAGAGACATTTATACTAAGTATAAATGTATGTTCCGACGGTGTGGCCCCTAATACATGCCACCCCACTTCTACCTCATGATTTTGATACTCATGCTAGTGTCAATCTTAAGGCACAGAATACTATTAACATTTTTCTTAATAGATCCTGGGAACTTTTCCCTAACTATAACCAACTAGCTAGGAATTTGCCCCCGTATCAACAACCAACTATGTTGAAATGTATAAGACTACCTATATTTATACGTAGTAGCTTAGTTTCGAAGGCATCCATGTACATATATATGCATTCTTATGTAGGGACAGGGAAACGTTGTGGTGAGTGTGACGTTTAAACTTTTGTTAAATTTTAAAGCAACAAAAGTGCTATATTTGTAAAAAATATTAAAGAAAGTTTACCCGATCATACATTAATCATAAAAAATAACATTAAAGCTTAGATTATATTACCATAAAATTTTAAAAAATACTACAAGTTGATACATTCTAGGTAAAAATGAAATAATAGAAAAATAATAGACTTCTACAAATGGACTAAGTGAGCCACAACTCCACTTCATCTACTTTAGGGTCCTCAACAGGTGTTTCACGTCTTCATAACCTCGCATAAAATGTCATAAGCTATGAAATCGAATAGATATAAACCAAAAATAAGATTTCTAAAATATGCAAAACATATACAATTCATAGTACTGAAAATTGGCACGAGTTTGATAACAAAATATCTTATACAAAAAAACATGATATACCATGCACATATGGGAATATGTATGAGTAAATAAAATAAAGACAGGTACCAGTTACAATCATTGATTTCTTTATAATCCTAAGGTCAAACTATTTAGGTAAGACTAAAATCTTGAACTGTAAAGACCATCCCATTTCCAAACTCTAGGTGTAGACACCTCTAGGCGACCACTATCCTCCATGTAAAGTGATGCCTTTGTTGTCGAATTAGTTACCCAAAAGGGGCAGTCAAGTTGCAAGGCATAGAATTCATTCACCACGACATGATCAATCTGATACTAACTCGCACCGGCCTGACGTCTTTCGGCAATGTGGTCCCTAATATATGTCACCCCACTTCTACCTCATCATTTTGATACTCATGCCACTATCAATATTAAGGCACATAACACGATCAATATTTTCTCAATAGAACCTGAGAACTTTTCCCTAACTATAACCAACTCATATTGTAGCATGAGACCCTTTCGGAAGTAGTTGAAGATCTATATATGAAATCTTAGACTAATTGATTCTTCAACTCTATCTGTCAATGGGGAGATCCAATAACAAACTCCATGGGAATTTGCCCGTATCAACAACCAATTGGGAAAATGCTTGTAACAACACTGAGAACTTGCTCATATCAACTACTAATTGCGAATTTGCCTGTATCAATAGCCAATCGATAACTTGCCTGTATCAACAACCAATCGTAACTTGCCCATAGTTGTATCGTTGAACAAAACATCATTTTCCTATTGCAAGCCCAGTACATAGGATCGAGTGGAAGCTCATCACACGACTCACCCATATAGTGGGATCATTCGGGGCTATGTTTCAACATCCAGACAGAAAACGAGCCAACCCATTCAATTTAAACATTTTAACTCCTAAAATTGCTAGATAATCATTTTTTTAATCCCAGTTTAATGAAGATAAAGTAACTTGGCATGATATATAATTAACAAGTGACAATTAAAGAAGTCTATCCATTAAAAGAATTAAATTATTCATAACTCAATAAAATATTAAAACATAATGTTATGACATGAAGTATTGTCATAATTGTAAAACTTAGCATACAACACGAATATTACTCAAACATGAATATTATGAAGGCCTTATATTTCCCATCACGTACCTTAGTTCCTAGACCATTTTTCAATGGTAACACAGACATATGGCCTATATTTGTTTTTTTTTGTTATTCTACAAAATCAAGTGGCAACACCATTTTTCTTGTGTTTGGATATCTTGATTTTTTGTTTTGTTTTGTTTTTTTTAAAAGACATTTTTCAAAAACAAGTATCCTAACATGATCCTCCTTCCTTCTTCGAAAGGGAAAAAGGTAAAGAAGCGAGAATGCAAAACTCATATGAACAATCCACATGATGCCACTTTTATTCTACGTTGCATCGCTCGATGTGATTGTATGTTTTCTAATATCTTCAGGGGTAATCTTGCAATGGTTATTTCTTTCTTCTTTTTAGGGCCAAGAGAGCATTGGTTTCCTTTGGGATTTTTGTATTTATAAGAAATCATGCCACGAAGGCTCTGGATAGTTCCTTCTAATTCCCTACCGAACATGCTAGGAGTCTATTGAACCACCTTAAGCATGCCACTCTCAGGTTTGAGGGAAACACTTTGCACATTAAGGCATTATTCTCCCTCCACAATGTCATCATTGTCTAAAATGACTGATGTGGGAGTAAGGGTTTGTTCTACCTCATAGAAAGAAAACATTGGCAGGGCAAAAACTCCTGGATGGTTCCAATAACTCTACCCTTTTAGTGAATGGGGGTGGCGGTCAGCTTTCCTTAGTAACTCGTTCATTTTGGTGGGCCTGGCAACTCCTTACTGATCATTTGCCTCGTTCATAGAGGCTTTTTGCGCTTCTTCAAGAGCCACTCATTCAGATCAATGCTCCCCTAATTGGAGGTGTCGATTTGGCCTTCTCTTCTAAGATATACTTTAAACTTGACTCGGTCTTTGTGGGGCGACAACTACTCCCCTCATTACTAGAGGTTGGGTAAACCGAGGTGAATTCCTTACTCACCTGTACCACGTCTGTCTCACCTTGGCCTGACTAAGATATGACTTTTAGAGCGATTTCTAAAAGACTTCGAACTTTTTGGGCATGTCTGGCTCTTGGCTTGCGAGCTAGGCTCTAGCTTCTTACTTTTAAGAGCTTATCAAAGATTTACAATTTCAATTCCAATGGTGTTGATGACTAGTTCTCGATGTTTCCTCAAGTGACTTGGGATTGTGCTAAGCAGTGCATTTAAACTGGTGATGTCAAGGTTGGCATGTGGAATGTCTATTCCATTGGCTCTTTAGATGTACATCAATATCATTAGAAACTACTCGAGGAGTTTCCATGGAAGACTCCAGTGACATTTTAGCAAGTTCTTCCCATAGGCGACGCCAAATGTACGAAGGTGAATTTGTAAGTGAGAATAAAATGGGATAGAACTAGTCCTTTGGAGCCTTCTTGTGGTCTAAATCAATCCATAAAAGGTTATAAGGGTGAGAATGGTTGGTGGCAACTATCGAAAAGTATCTCCCATGCCTAAGTTAGTGTCTTCTAGATGTAGAGAGGTGTTCAACTTAGAAAGAAACAAATCTGCATGTATTTCAATAGAGTCTTACTTAAAAATTAGTATCTTCCTTTGAAGATGGATTTTTCCTCTTATATAAAGGTTTAAGATTGACATTTTTAGGTGTAATGACAGGCTAACCCTCTTATGAGTAGCCTTCTCTTGAGAGTCGTTGTGTTAGGCCGATGATTTTTTAAAAGTGGAGTCTAACAATGAATTTTCTTAGTGTAATAGAATTAGTCAAGTCATCATTAATGTTTCACAGATCGACCATGTTTCCTTCATCCTAAAGTCGGCCACGCCACTCTCATTAATATTCCTGAGCTCAACTCCAGTTCCATGTTGGCTTTGCCTTAATGACCTCGAAGAATGATCCAAATGGGCTCGGCACCGATTATGACGTAATCCTAGGTAATCTTAGGTAAAAACCACTTTGGATTGCCCATCTTCTCTAGAGGCCCAAGGGCCCAATTAAAATTTGATCCATACTAGATTCGGCCCCCTTCGCCGATCATTTGAAGTCAATAAAGCACTTTAAGTCATATTTGGATGTTGAAAATTACTAGAAGGAATAGAAATGTGATTGTTAGGAATCAAATATCTAGGAATTCAATATCTATGAGACCCGAATCCATTTTATTTTCGTAATGTTTATTCAATGTGTTGGTTATTGCTTTAATTGTTATAGAATATCATGTTCTTATATGTGTTATACATGCGTGGGCTTAGGAATTGTAGCCTTTTTTTGCGTTTTTGCCTAGTAATAACTGCTCGAGCGGGATAGTAGCAGAGAGTTAAGTCGGTGGGAGATCGCTCGAGCGGTTCCCTGTTCGTTCAAGCGGACAGCCGGGCATGAGATTTTTATAAGACAACTCATGCCTTGGGCTTTATGCTAAATCTTTTTGTGCAAACTTCCTCTCCTCTCTCTAAAAAGATCACTCAAAAGCTCCACATTCTCTCTAGCTTTCAACTTGATTCGAGTTTAGATCTTGGTGTTCGGATAATCGATCCTCGATATCTTTACCGTGGGTTTCGCGTTTATCCGAATAGAATCGCGTTTTGGCGACTTTGGTTTCTCGTCGGTGTTTAAAGTTTTGAGTTTTAACTCACAAAGGTAAGATCCTAGACTATCGTGTCTTAGATGGGTGCTACGTGAAGTTTTATGCATTTTTACCGTTTAAAAATGCATTATATCTTATTTTTTTCTGCTTAAGCCATATTTAGGCAGCTAAAAAGAATTTTGTATGTTTTTATGGTTTATTATAAGGTTGGTGGGCGTATGTGTCGTGTTATTTTTGAAAAGAAGAGTTTTAAAAATTAGAAAGATTTATGCATATGTTGGCGAAAGCCTAAATTTGGAGGTTCGCAGCTAACCCTTGAGGTTGAGCCTCGTTTTAACGTTCGGGGGTCTCCATGGTTAGGTGGATGGTGTTAATATGTGAATGTGATGTTTGTATAAGGATGTGTGCATGCAAACTTTGGTTTATTCATGCATTAGTTGGGGTGAATTTTGGTCCATTGGTGAAAGCTCGTAAAGATACATAATGAGAGGTAAATTTTGGTCCTACAGTGAAAGCCCGTAAAAATCCATGAATTGCATATGAATCATTGTGAGTTGTGTAAAATCGTACTTAAGACTCGTGCGAGTTAGAATATTTATATATTTTGTCTTAGCATGTTTAACTTTTATGTCATGCTAGTCTACTTGTTATTGAGTATTGGCCCACGGTGTGGAATTTAAAATTTTTTTTTTCCAGGTACACATGATCATTTGGGATAATCTTGGGAAGCCGGAAGCCGCGGAAGACTTTTTTAATTTTCCTTTTGTTTTATTTTGGAACTTATTTTGATATGTAATGTTTCGAAACAGAAACCTCATGTTGTAAGCCTCGTGGCGATTATATCAATACATGTACGTTGTGATGATCTTGAGAGAGAAACCTTGGGATGGTTGTCATTTCTTTCTTTGTTTTGATTTGGGTTAAAAAAATTTCATGATTCATTTTTAAGTCGAATGAGTGACTTCTTTATAAAATGAATATTTTGTACCAAATTCTTTGGTCGTTTAAACCTTTGTTCAAAGATAAGATTTTTAGGTGTGTTTTTGAAGACTTGAAATTTTTTTTTTTTATTTTTGGCTTGAAAATCTCTTAGGTGTCTCACTGCTCAAGTATATAGCTACTATGTGGAAAAGTTCAATTTTATTTCGAAATGAGGTTTTTGGATATAAAATCTTTTGGGTACTCCTTTTGGTTTAAAAAGGCGTATTTTGAGAGTTATTTTACAAATAAAATCCTATTTTCGTTTTAGTTTCCGTAGAGTTTTATTATTTGAAAATCAGAGTATTACAATACCTAGAAGAGTCATATTCAAATGTTTAGACTAATTCAAAAATCTAATGCATGAAATTTTTATGAAAATTAGGACAGTTGAATATTTTATTTTTTTATTAATTGATTCTGAAATCTAAAATTATCGCGGAGAAGATGGGCATCGAATTCTTACTTAATTTAAAAATATAATTTCTGACAGAATAAATAATTAAGAATTAATTTTTTTATTCTTACTCAATTGAAACAAAAAAATTTAAAAAAAATTTAAAATCACATTTTCATTATCCTCCAAAATTACAAACATTCAAACGTAGCGTTAAGGTTAGGCAACAGTGTCAATCACATTTTCATTATCCTTCAAAATTTCTAACATTCAAATGTAGCGTTAAGGCTAGTCAACGGCATCAAGTCAGCAACATGATTCCAATGCTCGTATGTCGTATATATCACAATCAAGCTCATCTAGGTTGGGCCAAACATCTTTATTAAAAAAAAAAAGAGAAAAAAAGTTAATTAAGCAGTCACCCAAACATTTTCTTGACACCAAGGATTCAATGCGCCTATGTCATATCGCAATCAAGCTCATTTAGGTGTGTAATTATTTAGTACGTCTAAAGTATAATTCGATAAGTATGCGTTGTACTTTTAATTAATATAGTAACGATAAATTTTATTATAATAATATAATAACTTGTTTTTGTTAAATTATTAAAAAAGATAAAAATAAATCATATTATATAAATTATAATAATTTATTTATTAAAAATATTATGTGATACCACCTGCATAGTATTCTACGTATACCTAATAATTTTCTCATCTAGGTTGGGCCAGACATCTTGATATAAAAAAATTTAGTCAAACAATCACCCAAAGATTTTTTTGGCCCTGACTGTTTAAAAGTGGGACTACTAGGTCGGCTCCACTAAGTAAGAACAATATAACGTCGTTTGATAACTTGATTTTAGGTTAGATTTTTGTTTAAAATTATTTTAAATTAAATAAATAAAAAAATTATTTGGCAAACTATAAAAATGACTTTAAACTAAAAAGTAATAAATCAAAAAGCTTTGGCTGAAAGTTAGGCCTTGTTTGGCAATAGGTTTTAAGTTGAGTTTTATGTCTTTTTTGTTTAAAGTCAAAAAGTTATTTAAGTCTTGTTTTTTAACTTCGACCTTAATTTTACGCTTATTGGCTTTTACCTTTTTAATTTTTTACATAAAATATTTTTATATATTTTTAAAAATATTATAATTTTTATTATATACAGTCATTTTTTAATTTATAAAAATTATATTTTAGACTCGTTGAAATCTTTCAAACAGGATGCGTATTCAATATAAAATTATGTAAAAATAATTTTTAAAAATTATAACAATTTCAAAAAAAAAAATTAATCTTTTTGTCTTTTAGTCTTTCTACTTTGCCTTTTGATTGTTGTCGGGCATTACAAACCTAAAAATTGACTAATTTGAATAGTTTTACAGAGTTATTTAGGATTCAAAATTAAATGGATTATATTGATTTAAATGTGTGGAATCACAAATTTAAATACATTTAATTTATTTATTTTTAATTTTTAATTTTTTCCATGAAACGTTGCTTTTCTAAATTTGAATATATCACATAGCTTATTGTATAAGAGGAGCCAGTTCCAAGGAAATAGTGAAAAGTGAAAATAATGAACGAGCAAAACAAATAAAAGAAAAGGAAAAAAAAAATTTCACATGCATTTGATTAGTGTGAAAATCCAGCAAAAAAATGATATCAGATTCTAATTTTTTTGTTTGAAAATTATGAAAGTAAATTTATATATTTCACTTAATTTCCCTTATCTAATTTAAACAAATTAAGTAGGAATTCAAGATGGAATAAATTAGTACATTATGACCCTCTTTGGGATTATATATGTAAAGCTAGACTTTTAAGAGATTTAGCCTTTACAGGAAAAAAATAAAAAAAAAGGTGAAAGAAAAAAATTGTTAGAGTGTTTGGAATAATTTTTTATAGTAGATTTTTTATTTTCAACTTTTTATTAAAATATCTAATATAGTCTTTTTTTTACTTTTTAAGTTGTAATGCTTTGAATGCTGACATAAATTTTTAAATTTTTATGAGTAGAGTTGACATTTTAATTGAGGGTATTATAGTTATTTTATCAAAAAAGTTAAAAGTGTTTAGGAGATATATAGACTTTTTTTAGAAAAAATATTTAAAAAAATATAGTGACTTTTTAGAATTGCAAAACACAATAACTATATAGCTTAAAAGCTAGGATTTTTTGTGTGCAAAAAATCATCTTTTAGATGCGCCAAATAGGGCCTTATGTCATGAAACATGATTAAGTAAAAAAAAATTAAGAAAGAACTAAAAAGTGAAAAGATGATGTTAATTTGACAAAAATCGGTTACATAAAAAGTCAAAATCAATGAATACCTGAAAAACTTTTTTAAAAAACCAGTAAAAATAAACAAGGGAAGAATATAGACAACATAAAAATAATGTTAATTTGTTCTCTACTTTCACAGGGTAAAAAAATTCCCTGCATATTTTATGTGAAATCGAAAATTAGTAGGCTAAAAGGTTTAATAAGTTTGTACGAAAAAAAATTATTTTCTAATATTTTTTAGAATTTTCTTGCCAAGTGAACACTAAAAATGTCTACTTTTTTTTTCTCTTAATTTTATTTTTTATCATTATCTTACCATTCAAATGGACCTTAAGGTGGAAAATCCCACAAAGTTGCACTTAGTTCATTTTTGAACTAACTAAACAAAAAAAAGGAAAAATTATTTACCTTGATGAGTTGATAGTTTACCAAATTCTATTAACATACTAGACAAGTAACATGACAAATTTTGTGAGACTCACTATAGTTAGGACAATATATCAAAGATTTTCTTGAAAGGCTTAAGACTAAGAAAGGCACAAGATATATTCTACACTTTTTTCTAACCTTTACAAAATCTTAATTTTATTTTTTAAAAATATTTTTTATAAAAAATATAACTTGATCGTCGGAAGAACTTTGGTAGCACTACCCGTTAGAGGGATATTCAATAGATTCAAAAAAAACCCATGAACCAATCCAACTATGCATTTATAGGTTGGATTAGTTCGATTTTGACAAGTAATGAGTTAGTCTTGTGTTTTAAAAACATTAAAGCAATATAGTTGGTTTGTTTCACGAGTTAAGAATTTTTTAAATCGACCAAATTCGAGACCCGAAAGTCGATATTTAAGACCCATTAAACTATTATTTATATTATTTGTGTACTTAGTTATAGTTAAAAATATAAAAATTAAAAATAAAGGGAGTGAAATTTAAACCATTTAACTTGACATCTTATATAAAAAAAATTAAGCCACTTATAGAATAAGGCATATATTATTACTATAGAATATTTTTTAAGAAAAATATTTGGGTAAATTACAGCTTCACCACTTGTATTTAAGGGTAATAACATTGACATCCCATCTATTATCTGAAATATCACTGTATTTCTTTACATTTTTATTTTTGTAACATTTAGATCCAAAAGTTAACTTCCGTTAACTTTTCAAACGGGAATCACTGTTTGCCACTGTTGAAATAATTTTTTAAATTTTTTAGTTTTTCTTTTTTTTTGTTTAATTACAAAATATTATTTAAAAATTTCTAATTAAAAAATAAAAAATTACTAAATACAAAAATAAGTAACATAAAATTTAATTTATTAAT
>JAOTRH010096530.1:0-16192 GCA_034768845.1 Heliamphora exappendiculata
TAGCATAATTTGAACTTAATGATTCTAGCATATTTTTGTTCTTATTAAACCATTGCATGTGGGAGTGTACCATGAATTCTTTAGTTAGAATTGCATACCGTATGATTTAGAATTTTTCTTTTGATACTTGTTTAGCGTTCTATATACATATGTTATGTATTTTTCATATTTGATTTTGGATATTCTCTCTTTGCCGTAATTCCCTTTATTTGCATGCATTTGAAAAATTCTATTAAAGAACCAATGATGATTAGTAGAGGCTAACCTTTCGGTTGGGCAAATATGGTGCCTAACATATTCCCCGATTCGTACCTTAGCTCTCGAATCCATTTTCTCTAGTTAAACGTTTTAAAGATCAGTAGTTATTTTTATTTTTCTTATTTTTTCTCAAAAACTAAGTGGCGACTCTATTTTCAGCAAAAGAGAATTTTCAAAATGTAACTTTCAATGTGTTAAAATATTTTTCAAATATCTTTGAATCCCTTATTTTTTATCATTTTCCAAAAACCCCAAAAATCTTGGCGCCACAATATTTTCTGGCGACTGGTTTATAAAATCAAATAAGAGAGTTAGACTCGAAAACGTCATTGGTTCTTAATATGTATTTCTCATTTGCATTTTCGCATGCATATGCATCGTTCTTCAAACCCCCCTGCCTAGTCGACCTGATGCCCTGAATGTTCATCCGTTTCGGGGATTGTTGGGAAGGTAGGTAAGCCTTACTAACTGTACGCTTTCATAGTTGCAGTAAAAGAACTCGGGCGTATTGTTCGACCATGTTCTTCATGGGAGATATACACCCGGTTCTATTCAAAAGGTACCATGCTCGATTGACCAAAATTGACCTTTTGCATATAGTAGCTTAGAACCCTCCATTAGGTACTACTAACCCTAGTAGGATTATGCGCTTTCTTAATTGTATGTTTTGATTGCATTTGTTAGGATTGCTTGTTTAGGCTAGTTTTCTTTTTGGGTTCGACCCGGGTTTTCTGTTATCCTTTGATTAGGTTAGCTTTTCGCCTTTGGGTTCTTACCTGGGCTTTATTTTTTGCCTTGTTTGATTTTCACGTTGTAGTTTTCTTGTCAAGGTTATGCCCGTGCTTTGTTTTGAAGCCTCTATGATAGTTCCTCTCTCTCCCGGGTTCTTCTCGGATTGTTATTTTCTCCCATGTTATTGTATTAGGCTCGTTTTCTTTGAACCCTTGTTATACATGTGTGTGCTAATCTTGCTTCCCTACCATTGTGCTACCCATTATTCCCTAGAATCCTAATTCAAACCAGTCTCTTGAAGGTTAGAATTGTTTTCTTGCTGAAATGCTGCCCGTTTCTCCGTTTAGATGAACCTCCCCCCTAAAATTTAGTCGATCCCCTTCTCAGCTGTTATGCTGCTTCTTGGGACATCATGTTGTTATGCTGCCAGTATGAGCCCAGTAGGGGCATTATCTTAGCTTTTGTTATTATCTGCCTGAGATTTGTTATTTTGAAAATCTGGAATGTTTTGCTATCTGTTGTCAGAATTCTTGATTGGAAATTGTTTGATACTGGTTATTCTACGTTTAAAATTTTAGTTTTTGTCGGGTCTAGATCATTTAGCCGAAAAGATCACAATCGACACGTGTCTGGGCAAGATTAGTGACAGGAAGACTCTATAGAATATATGAACAACCAACTGAGCCAGCTAAAATGGCAGAGAATGAAGTGAACTTGACAGCTTTGATGAGAGCTATTACAGAGAAACAAAGAGCTGTGGAGCAACAGACCCAAGCTCAAAACCAATGTCAGGCACAGATCGGGGCAATTCAGGCCCATATACCTGTTGTGAATGGATAGCCAGATGACACAAATGAGAATGACGAAGACTTCTGGGATGATAATCAAGGGCAAGATGCACCACAAGGAACTGTGCCACCTCGGGTTCCCCGCTCAATGCTAGTAGAAGAAGAGAACACTGCCCAGTCTAGGGAATCTGCGCTGACAAAGAAGATCAATCAAATAGAGAAGGTACTGAGAAAGGCAAAGGGAGTAGAAGAATACATGCTGGATGTAGGTGGCTTGTACCTACTCCCAGATGCAAAATTACCCAAAAAATTTAAAATGCCGGAGATGGAGAAATTTAATGGTACTAGAGACCCCCGGATTCATCTAAGGATGTACGTTGGACCTCTCTCCCCCATGGGGATTGATGATCAGCTCAAAGCCTAACTTTTTCACTGATTACTTTTTGGGGCTGCACAAAGATGGTTTCTCTCTTTGGAAGTGGCTAAAACCAGGAGTTAGGAAGATATAGCTACGGCTTTTATCAATCCTTATAGTTATAATATCCAGTTGGACGTAACTACCAGAGAGCTAGAAATAACTCGCCAGGAGAACCGGGAATCGTTTGTTAACTTCCTAACCCGTCAGAGGGGTAAAGCTGCCAAGATGACAAATTGGCCTACTGAGAAAGAACAAGTAAGGATGGTGGTGAAGAACCTACAGTCTCAACTGAAGTGTTACCTTATCAGTCAGCCACTTTCTACCTTTGAACAGTTGTTTGATGCTGGAGTACAAATTG
Organism: Heliamphora exappendiculata; assembly: GCA_034768845.1. Taxonomy (NCBI): domain Eukaryota; kingdom Viridiplantae; phylum Streptophyta; class Magnoliopsida; order Ericales; family Sarraceniaceae; genus Heliamphora; species Heliamphora exappendiculata. Next base: position 2,555 of record JAOTRH010096530.1, read on the forward strand.
AAGACGCCATATAATATAAGGATATCAAAAAATCTGAACCTAGCCAAAAACCAAGGAGGACATTCTTTGCAACTACCCAAAACCAATATGCTGCCACCAACCTCGTGTCTTGCTCGAACGAGGTAAACCTGCTGAACCTATCCTCTTTCGCCCAATAATCCAACAATACCCAATAGTTAGACAACGGCCAACAGCAACAAAGGCCAAGGAGGGTCTTCACTCCCCTTAACATTTCATTATCCACCGCCCTGAGTCGACTCGTTGATAAAGGGCTTATCAAGACATTGAAACCCATGCCCGTACCTGATCCCCTACTGCCAAAGTTTAATGCTTCTCAATACTGAGCCTTCCACCAAGGTCACAGGCATCTGACTGATAAATGTATATGGCTGCATCACGAGATCCATAATCTCATTGACAACAAAGTGATCCCTCCACTGTCTACTACCCCAAAGTCGAACGTCACAACTAATTCCCTACCATACCACTTTAAGCAGTCAGGGGTAAATTGCATAGCTCTGGGATAATCAGAAGATCTGGGCCAATATATATGTTCAGCATACCTATCGTGCCCTCATGTTTCAGCAACTGAGGATTAGATAACATGCTCATTTATTATGGTTAGAAATGGTCAGGATAGGATGGAAGAATGGGGTGATGGTACTTGGGGAAGATACCAGGTGGCAATCGAAGCCTACCAACAAGAGGAAGGAGAGTATAACGAGAAAGACGATTGACCATTGGACTATCCAGCCCGGCCCTATAGATTCGGCCATGTGCTTGATGGCATTACTCTTCCCCAACTTTTTGAGAAAGAAGTATATATCAATGAGATGCAGTCCTATTGGTTAGTAAGGGTGGTAGTAAAATCAGATGGATCTGAGTGGACCAATTTTTGGGTCGCTCGGGAAGAGCAGGTGGATTTTATTGGAGAGGACATCTAGGAAGAAATTAGCAATACGTGGGCAATTGAAGATGATGAGGAAAGAAGAGAAGGAGCAGTGGTTGGCGAGTTAGATGATTTGTGGGCATTTGAAAGTCCTTTGTGCATAGACAAAGTAAGACAGATAGAAAGTATAATGCTGGGGCTGTGGGACCCTGAGGATGGCGTGAAACACCTAACTAGGAGTGGACGGTATTTCAAGCCGACTCAGTTAGAAAAAGGACAGTCAAGCGGGAAAAGGTAGGAGAAAGAACAAGAAGAAGAGGATAACGTTGTGTTGAAGCAACTCAAAAAGACATAAGCCAATGTCAGCATTTGGGGGTTATTGATGGCCTCGCACAAACTTAGACAAGACGTGCTAAAGGTCTTGAACAAGGCCAGCGTTTCAATAGATACGACCCCAAAGCAGCTTATTGGACTCATTCTGCCAGTTGCTGAGCCAAAAGTTATCTTCTTTTCTGATAAGGACCTGCCAGTTGAAGGAAATAACCATAACAAACCCCAGCACATAACTATCAAATGCTTGGAAAAATGGGTCCCTGTGACTCTTATTGATAATGGGTCTGCATTAAATGTTTGTCCGCTTAGAACCGTAGTTTGCTTGCGTCTAAAGCCAGAACATTATACACCAAGTAATCAAGGGGTACGGACCTGCGACAACATGAGGAGAGATGTGCTGGGCTTGGTGTCATTCGCATTATCAGTAGGGCCTTTGGAGACATCGATTGAGTTCCACGTACTGGATGTACCTGTATCTTTCAACCTATTGCTAAGTAGGCCATGGTTACATGACCCGAATGTCTAGGTGGTGCCGTCAACTCTTTACCAAAAGTTGAAACTAATCAAGAATGAGACAGTTCTAACTATCCATGGAGAAGACAACATCCAACCCCCAAGAGTAGAAGGCTCAACTCTCTTAAAGGTTTAACAAGGCGAAGGGGACGTATTGCTAGGTGGCTTTCGATTTGATGAAGCACAGCCTATCCAAATGCAAATGAGTGAAGAAGAGAGATACATCAACCCAAGAGCGATTACCATGATGAGACAAATGTCCTACTTCCCAGGCATAAGACTAGGGCATAAGCAGCAAGGGATTCTCGAATTTGTTCAGGTATTGCTAGCTTCTCGCCATTTTGGCCTTGCGTACAAACCAACAGAAGAAGATTTGGAAGTGTCTAAAAGGGGACAGAAGGGCAATTATTCAGGAACCCTAAATGGGTATTTTGATAAAGAAGGAGAAGACTTCTCATACTGTGGCTTCCCAAAGCCATGGATTGACGAGGAAACCAACCAGAAGTTACCAGGACTAGAGATATTCTTTGGTCATCAGCTATTCGACATGGAAGAGGATGAAACCGTTACAGGGGAAGAGGAAGGAAAGAAGATCCAAGAGGAAGATTGGGCCGACAAGCTCGATGGAATTGACATGAGGGTACTGTTTAAGTAAAAGATGGCATAGCTACACATGACTGACCCAAACTGTTTCATGATGGGCTTCAGTGCACCAGTCGACTACACCAAGCTTATTGTCGATGTGACTGTAAAGAAAGTAAAGAACTGGACCTTAGAGTCCTATGATGTGCATGTAGTCTGTTTTGAGTCTAAGTTTAAGTTTGAGTTTGTGATTGAGGGCACGTCTGTTTGTGCACCTCCTCCTGTTTATGTTTTCGAGTTTGTAATTTCCTCTTCTTTTAATGAAATGAACAAGATTTTCAGTTACTCTATTTTATTTGATTTATTACATACACTTTTCGACAATTTTAAATTCGACGGGGATATTTCTGAAGAAATAAAACTTTTAATAAAAAGAAAAGAAGAAATGCGTGCCCAACCAATAATTGAAGAAACTTTATCAATAAATCTAGGTAATGAAACTAGTTCGCAAAATGTGCAAATCGGTTCTTCTTTATCCTTAGTTGAACATGAACAATTAATAACTTTATTAAAAGAATTCAAGGATGTATTTGCATGGTCTTACGAGGATATGCCCGAAATTGATCTTGATATTGTCCAGCACCATATCCCTCTATACCCTGATGCCAAATCGGTCAAACAAAAATTGAGACGGATTCAGCTAGAATGGGCTTTGAAGATTAAAGAAAAAATTGCCAAACAAATCAATGTTGGGTTCCTGATGGTAACCGAGTATCCAAGATGGGTGGCTAATATTGTTCCCGTGCTGAAGAAGGATGGTCGTATCCGAGTCTGTGTAGATTTTAGAGATCTCAACAAGGCTAGCCCAAAAAATGATTTTCCACTATCATAATTGACATCATGGTAGACAGTACAGCGGGACATGCCTTGTTATCATTCATGGATGGCTTCTCTGGGTACAACCAAATTTTGATGGATCCCGAGGATAGAAAAAAGGCGACATTCACTACACCTTGGGGCACCTATTGCTATCGTGTAATGCCGTTTGGCTTGAAGATTGCAGGGGCAACCTTTTAGAGGGCTGCCACCACTTTACTGCATGACATGATACATAAGGAGGTCGAAGTGTACGTGGACGATATGATAGTCAAGTCTAAGGATCGAGATGGCCACATCACAGCACTGCGAAAGTTCTTTGAAAGGATTCAAAAATACAAGATGCGGCTCAACCCACAGAAGTGTGCCTTTAGAGTTACTGCCGAAAAAATGCTTGGATTTATGATCACTCAATGGAGTATCAAAGTGGATCCATCAAAGATCAAGGCAATCTTGCAAATGCCTCCTCGAAGGACCGAACAAAAAGTTAGGGGCTTTCTTGGTAAAATATAATTTATCAGTCAATTCATCGCGAAACTAACAACTACCTATGAGCCACTTTTTTGTCTACTGAAAAAAAGAGTCGAGAAAATGGGATCAAAGAGGCCAAGACGCCTTTGATACCGTATGACAGTACCTGCAAAATTCACCCATTCTAGCCCCTCTTGAACTTGATAGGCCGCTGATCCTCTATTTCTTAATGACTGATTCAGCTATGGGATGTATGTTGGCACACTTCTTAAGCAAGAAGATGACTGCGTTAGAAATGTGGTACACACCACTAGAAAAGACATGTTGGGCCTTGGTTTAGGCCTCCTGAAAACTAAGACATTACACGCTATCTTTCACATTGAATATCATCTCTCGAATGGACCCGTTGAAGTACCTGTTTGAAAAGCCAGCACTGACAGGAAGGTTGGCTTGATGGTTGCTGTTGTTATTAGAGTTTGATCTTTAATATGTCACCCAGAAGTCAATCAAGGGTAAAGAAGTAGCAAAATTCTTGGTCAATCAACCAGTTAAAGGAGGTGAAGACACAGAATTTCAGTTTCCTGACGAACAACTGATGAAAGTCGGGGATGACAAGTGGACTCTATATTTTGATGGCGCATCCAACCAATATGGCTATGGAATAGAAGTCCTTCTTGTCACTCCTGACGAATCACATGTCCCTTTATCTTTAAAGCTTAATTTTGAAGTTCTCGACAATCAGACTGAGTATGAAGCATGCTTAGCTGGATTAGAGATAACCTTAAAACTAGGGACAAGGAAGCTGGAAGTCATTGGAGATTCGGCATGGTGGTTTCACAAGCGAGAGGAGAATGGAAGGTCAAGGACTTAACCTTGATTCTCTATCATCAAGAGCTAGAGAAGCTAATACTGTGTTTTGAGTCAGTGATCTTTACCCATGTGCTAAGACTGCAAAACAAGTTCTCCGACGCATTGGCCACCTTAGCATCCATGGCTGACATACCACCCGAATTTTGAATGAGGCATTTGATAATTGAACATAAAAGAAAGCCGGCATATGAGGTGACAGCCGCGATCAGGGAAAGCATTGACGACCTTCCATGGTATTTTGATATCCAGAACTTTCTAGAGAAAGGAGAATATCCCAAGTTCGCTAGTAAAAAGGACAAGAGAGTAATACGACGATTATTCGCACAGTTTCTCGTTTGTGGGGGAAGACTGTACAAATAGGAGCATTCTGGGGTTAATAAGTTATGCGTCAACATGGAAGAAGGACAAGAGTTGATGAAAGAAATACATGCAGGAGTCTGTGGGCCACACATGAGTGAAAACATGTTAGCCAAGAAAATCTTATGACAATGATACTTTTGGATGAGGATGTAGATAGACTGTATACAGTTTTTGCAAAGGTGCCATAAGTGTCAGATTTACGTAAATCTCATGCACGTTCCCCCGTCTCAACTGTATAACCTAACGTCACCATGGCCATTCTTAGTATGGGGCATCGATGTGATCGACAGAGTAACACCAAAGGCGTCAATTGGACACGAGTTCATTTTAGTGGCCATTGACTACTTTACCAAGTGGGCGGAAGCAGCTTCCTACTCGGTATTAAAAGCCTCCCATGTTGTTAAGTTCATTAAGCAAAACATTATTTGCCAGTATGGAGTTTTCCATGAGGTTATCTCAGATAATAGCTCACATTTTTAAGGAAAAGTTTTAGATCTTTTTGAGGAATACTGAATAGTGGCTCACAAGTCCTCACCATATCGACCGCAGACCAATGGAGCAGTTGTGGCAGCAAATAAGAACATTAAGAAAATCCTATAAAAGACGATCAACTCATATAAGGATTGGCCGGAGCATCTACCATTTGCACTTTGGGGATACAGGACGTCGATCAGAACTTCAACAGGAACTACGCCATACTATTTAGTATACGAGATGTAAGCTGTACTTCCCATTGAGGTGGAAATCCCTTCACTAAGAGTAGTGGTTGAGGCAAGTATCCCAGAAGCAGCATGGCAGAGAAATCGAATGGAAGAGTTGCTTTTGTTTGATGAAAGAAGGCTGCAGGCTCTGTTTCATGTACAAGGTTATCAAAGGAGTATAGCGCGAACATTCAATAAAAAGGCCAAGACCCGAGATCTCATAGAAGGAGATATGGTTCTTAAGAAAATTATAGCTCCTATCTTTGACCAAAGAGGCAAGTTTAAGCTAAACTGGTCTGGATCGTTTCTCATCAAGACCATCATGATCGGTGGTGCAATCATCATTATGAATTTAGATGGCAATGTGTTTTTCACTCCAGTAAACCTCGATCAGCTCAAAAAGTACTATCCTTGAGGTAAAAATAAAGATAAAATAAAGCTCAGTGAGTTAAAAATCGAAAAGGCAACTCAGGTAAAAGTTAGAGCAGTCCGCAAGGCTAAAAACCTGAAAGGACGACCTTGGTAAACGTTAGAGCATCACAAAATGAGAGTGTCAATACTTGAGAGTAAATCGAGCTCGAACTACGTTATGGCCTGATTTTATCTTTTTGGGACACGTAGGTAGCTTCTTTTAAGAAGTCTGGCCACAATCTTTATTTTTAACCATTTTAGAATCTGAGTAAGACCAATGCAAATTAACTTTTGGATTTTGATAATAAAGTCCTTTAATTGGATTGAAGAACTTTGGATAAATTTGAACCATCTTAAAAATAAAGTGGGAGTTTTCATTACATTGATTGGAGTTACAAAATAAAAGGAAGGGAACGCAAGTCCCAAGCTCTACAAACAAAAGAGAAAGCTATGAAATCTTTAAAATAAAGCAGAAGGCCTCAAATTTTACTCCTTTTTGCTGTCTGTTTCCCCTCTTCTCTATCTTTCTTTTCCTTATCCTCCATCAACCATGTCTTGTACTCGGTAGAAAGATCGGGGCATTGTAATTCCTACATCTCCATCCGTGAACGAGATGGCCAGACATCCTAATATAAAACTAGAAATGGGGCTGACAGTGTAGATAAAAATAGACGGCCGCAAATACTGGGAAAGATGATATGACTGCGACCGAACTGCCGTATGATCTTATGAGGATAATAGAAAGTAGTCTGACGCAGGTCAATCATCAAGACACTAGGGTGATCCATGGTAGCCAAAGTCATGGCAGGGATCCGCCACTAGGGGCACTGCTAGGTAATGTCGGGGCCAGTCAGGGATGAGATGTACTGTCGCCAGGCTATCTCGGTGTTGCATATCTGATAAAGGGTGGTAAAGAAAAGTTGCAGCACTGTGTCTATCAGTAGGTGGTTTTTGCATGAGATTCACTTTCTCCATTTGCCAGATCTACAACCAAAGTTAGAACAATAAGGGAAAAAGCCTTGCAATATGATAGAAGTCTGATAAAGGTTTGAGCTTACCTGAAGGAGTAAGGGGCTATCAACAAAAGTAGCAGTCTCACCACGATAAACAGTGTCTAGGCCCAGCAGTGTCTCGGCTAAGACAAGTGATACAAAGTCCTTCCCCATCCACATCTGACCAGTGATGTCAACCAGTGCGCAGCTAACTCGCCCGTCATAGGGGACAAGAAGATATCAGGTAAGAAGACAGAAACAAAGAGCATAATGTCACCGCAGTTGAAAGTCGTGGTCACTAAGGTCGCCAGTAGGACGTAACCTCTCAATGAGCCATGGAATGTCAAGGCAGTCATCCGATGTCATAAGAGAAGCTTTCATCTTAGATAGGCCATAGAGTTGTATCACCTACTTCCGTGTCAAAAGGAAGAAAGTGGGAACCACAACGGAACTCCGCAGAGTTAGGTCTAAAATAGCAGCAAACTCTTCCACAGTGGGGCATAGCTCTTCCAGGCCAAACCGAAAGACGTGGGACTCGGGATCCCATAGTTAGGCAACAGCTTTTAGTAACAATTCATCAATCTTTATGGCCACGAGAGAAAATAAGGAGTTGAAACCAAAAGGGAAAAAGTTCAATCGCTCGATATGGGAGAATGTCTCAATCCATGAAGAAAGGGGATTAGCCATCTAGGTCAGGATAACAGAAAATGGGGGCCTTCAGAGCTGTATTTATAGGGCATGGAAAGGTTAAAGATCAAAAAAGCAGTAAAAAGTACAATTAATATGGCGACCGCCACCTTAGAGTAGGCGACCGCCAACTTGGAAGGGAACCATACAGTGACATTAACCCTTTGACCAGATGATCGCCATATTGGATTGTGGCGACCGCCATGTTAGTATTGATGGAAGTGGTGACCGCCATGTCATATCATGGCGACCGCCAGGTTTAAACATAGCAGGTGTCAATTTGTAGTTTTTGTAGTCTCAATAAGTTTTGAAATTTGTATTATGCATCTAAGACAGTTTAAGCAGAAAATAAAAGAGAATCATACAGTGAGATAAATGTCAAACAATAAGTGGTAAGAAAGCCCAAAAATGCATCAAAAAGTGATAAAAATGTATCAAAGTAAAAATTGGGGCACCCAGACCTAATAAACAGCAAATTGGGGCACGCATGCCCATGGATCAAGTAAATGTATGTAAATGTATCAAACCGGGGCACGCAGACCCATAAAGAGTAAATGTATCTAAATGAAAATAAAAAAGTAACTAAGGGAAGGAAGCTCTCTCTCTCTCTCAATCATGCCTCGGCCGGACTCGGCGGGAGGAGGTGCCGGCCTTGTCTGAGCTGACGTCCTTAAAGAGCCTCTCCATATTGTCATCACCGCCAGAGGAAGAAGATATGGCCCTAGAATGGCTCCTGGCATAGGAGATGGACCCTCTAGAACGAGCTCTAGAGGAGGCAGCACGAGACCCATGACCTCGAGCTGAACTGGAGTTGAAGGCGGAGCAGGAGGTACTATGCCGGTAGCCAGTGCTGGAGGCTGTCAAAAGAGAAGTAAGACTTAGAATAGTATAATGAAAGAAAGTGCAGAAAAGCCAAAACAAAATATGAGATACTCACAATGGTCACCGGTGTGAAGGTAATGCTAGCTGCTCAGATAGTGGCATCCATCTGTCGGACTAGCGTTCTCAGGCCGGTAACCATCAGCATCGTGTGGTCCAACCAAGTCTGATCAATCTGCAAAGGGCAAAGAGAACAATTTAAGAAAGTTGGATAAGTAAAAAAGGATGTAACTGAAGGACATGTGAAAGACAAACCTGGCTGATCTCAGCTTTGAACTCTGGCACTGGCGGAACAGGAACCGACAGAGGGAAGGGAAAGCCGTATGCCACAGTCTGAATCTCCCAGGGAATCTCTGGGCCCCTCATCCCTCTGGAAGCCTCATCAGCAGCTCCGGCAATAGCTCTAGCAGTAGCTCCAGCAGCATCGTCGTCGGCAACCTAAAGTACTCGCCTCTTCCTACCACCAGCTGGGCCAGGTCCTAGTGTTCCTAATAAGTGTGCCCAGGCCCAAGCTGTGTAGTCTCCCTCGGCCACCAGTAACTCTGCAGCAGGAGTCCCCACCAGCTCTAATAGAAGATCTACTCGGCCTAGATGATTGGTCCAGCACATACAGGCTGGAGGAACTACTGGTATCTAAAAGTAATCAAAGCCAAGCGACTGGCGAACCACTCGCTCTCCTAGATAATATTCCTGTCCGAATGGACCCTCAAGTTGGATCTGTCTCGAAGCAATATCCCGACTGTGCACCAGGTCTACGTTGGCCCGATCCTCTATCCCTCACCAGACATCCCAATGGACATGCAATAGTTCAAAGTACAGTGCAATGCGAAGAACAGTAAGCAGTGCAGTATGACCACCAATGTACAGTGATTAGTGTGTAAAACAAAGTATAGTATGGTATATTGCAGTCAAGAGTACAGCGCAGAGAGTAATGAACAGTAAGTAGAAAGTAAGGATACCTAGTTAGGGGTCAGCCGGTCTAAGGACACCTAGAAGGGGTTTATGTCCTTCCCTTCAGCCTTCTTCCCCTTTAGGCCTCGGGACCATCGGGCCGCTCGAGAAATGACTAGAGGGTCTGCCGTAGAGTTTGCTGGGACGTGAAGCCCGAGGAACTCATAGGTTCACAGCTGCAAAAAGAAGATGTCAGTCATAATGGATAACAAAGAACGAAAACAAATGGAAAAGTGCAGAAGCTAAATCATACCTTCCAGACCCTCCAGTATCCCCTCATGCTGAGCTCCGAGGGGAACCAAGTAAGAGTCTGCATAAAGCTATAGAGAGTGGCGAGCGCAGCTTCTCCCCAGTCAAAAGATGCAACCCGGTCAAGAGGAGCCAGGCTGCCAAAGTAATGTAAATGAATGGTGTTCTCCTTGTTCGAGAACAAAGAGTTACCAAACATATACATCAGGAAGCCTCGGGAGACCCACTCAAAAAGAAGGGGCTCAGTACACTGGAAATGTCTGAAGCGATCAAAGAACCATGTGTATCTGACTTGGTCGCGGTCCATCTGTGCGGGAATAGCTCCAAGAAAATGCAGTAATGCTTTGGTGGAGCGAGCAACAGACAGGTCAAAAGGGATAGGGCACCTCCGACCCGGATGCCGGTAATAAGAGCAAAGTCCATAGGCATCAGAGTAGCCTCGAACGCGGTAAAAGGAAAGGTATTGGTGGTATCCCACAACTGCTCCGCCAGGGCCGTCAGCCAAACTTGATCATTGCTCGTCCTACCCAACAGAGGTATGAATCGAGCAAAATTAGAGGCATCAACATAGGCCCGACTGGGAACAGGGAGAGCATCATATCACTCCAATACCTCTCCAGAGGTAAAACCTCCGAAGCCTCTGACATAGTGACCAGCCTGAAAAGAGAAGACAAATAGAGGATACATAAAGAGCAGATCAAACAAGTGAAGTGTAGAAAAGTATTCAAAAGCAATGAAAACCCTAGGTTCGTGTGTAAGTGACGATCCTTCGGTTCTTTCAAGCTCTAGAAAATAAGGCACCCTAAGTCTTGGTGCGCCAGACAAATCTTCCTAACTCTAGGTTCGTGTGTAAGTGACGATCCTTCAGTTCTTTCAAGCCCTAGAAAACTAGGCACCCTAAGTCCTAGTGCACCAGGTAAATCTTTCTAACCCTAGGTTCGTGTGTAAGTGACGATCCTTCGGTTCTTTTAAGCCCTAGAAAACTAGGCAGCCTAAGCCCTGGTGTGCCACACAAATCTTCTTAACCCTAGGTTCGTGTGTAAGTGATGATCTTTCGGTTTTTTTAAGCCCTAGAAAAGTAGGCACCCTAAGCCCTGGTGCGCCAGGTAATTCTTTCTAACCCTAGGTTCGTGTGTAAGTGACGATCCTTAGGTTCTTTCAAGTCTTAGAAAACTAAGCATCCTAAGCCCTAGTGCGCCAAACAAATCTTCCTAACCCTAGATTCGTGTGTAAGCAACAATCCTTCGATTCTTTTAAGCCCTAGAAAACTAAGGCATCCTAAGCCCTAGTGCGCCAGGCAAATTTTTCTAACCCTAGTTTCGTGTATAAGTGACTATCCTTTGGTTTTTGCGCGTTCTAGTAAAAGACTAGGAATCCTAAGCCCTAGTACCCCAGGCAAATCCTCTTAATCCTAGGTTCGTGTGTGAGAGACGATCTTTTGAATTTTGCACGTCCGAGTAAAAGATTAGAAACCCTAAATCCCTGGTGCGGCAGACAAATCTATATCATTTTATTCCCAAACATAAAAAAAATAAAAATAAAAATAAAATCTCTCTTCCCTTTAATATTTGTGTTTTTCCATTTTCGTCCTGATTTTCTAAAAAAACATTTGCCTTAATTCTCTAGGATTTTTAAAAAAATTTCTTTAAATTTCTAATAATTTTTGAAAATTTGCCCCATTTTTCTAATATTTTTTCTTAATTTATCAAAATATTTAAAAAATTTCTTAATTCTTCCTAATTCTTTATGATTTTCCCAAAAATTCTTCTTCATTTTCTAGATTTTCAAAAAATGCCCCTTAATTTCCTATAATTTTTCTAAAAGAAAAACCAAAAAAAATTTAAAATTTTCTAAAAATTTCTAGGATTTTCTAAAATATTTTATAGAATTGTTCAAAAATTTTCCTTAAATTTTTCTAGGATTTTCTAAAATGTTTTTCCATGATTTTCAAAAAAATTTCTTAACTTTCCAAAATTTTGAAAAATGTTTTGTAGGATTGTTCAGAAATCTTCCTTAATTTTTTAGAATTTTCTAAAAAAATTTCAAAATCTTCTAAGATTTTCTAAAATTTTCCAAAATCTTCTAAGTTTTTTTTTTCTAATTTCCTGGGATTTTTCTAAATTTTTTTAAGGTTTTTAAGAAATTTTTCTAATTTTCTAGATTTACAAAAAAATACCCCTTAGATTTTAAGATATTCGACAAAATTGTCTCAAAATTTCTAAGATTTTCGATAAAAATTATTCCTTTATTTTTCATGGCAAAAAACAAAAACAAATTTTTTTCCTAATTTTGAGTTTTTCCTTAAAATAAAAAATAAAAAAATTCGAGACTTTTTCAGAATTTTTACTAAAATAATCACTATTTCTTTGTTTGTTCAAATCCTAGTTTCTCTACTGTTTTAATCTCCATTGCGAAGGTACCTAAGTTAAGTGCAAATCCCGAACATCACACATCAATCATCATCCATATCAAAATAAATCATCAAATATCCTCATTCATCATCATTCATCATCATCATATCAAATCACATCATATGGGGGATCCTATGCATACATCTATGTTTGATATACCAATATAACATCCTTTGGTATTAAAACGTGTAAGTTTGGAAAACTTACTGATGGGTGCTGGCGAGAAATGTGATGGTCGGGCTCCCGCAGGAGAACATCGACAGCAATTGCGTCAGTAGGAAGGTCATAATGCCTCATTCTGCGTGGAACTAGGTGATGAGATACCGGAGCATATGTGTACGGGTCGAAGGGTGCTGGATGACCCTCTCCGGCATCGAGATCCAAAAAATTGGCCATCGCGGCCTCGGCAGCAGCATCTGCAGCTGCCTGTGCCTCAGCAGCTGCTCGTGTCTCCTCCTCAGCAGCCTGGCGGGAGACACGCTCTGCCTCAAGTACGAGAGCATCCATTGCGGCAGAAGGCTGCGTGGAGGTGACCCCACTTGCAGGAAGGCTGGTAGTCGTACCTCTAAGAATCCCCATAGAAGAACTTCGGTAGCGGTGGGGCCTTGTCATGCCCCCAAATCATCATCTTCATGGCCCTGGCCTGCCATGAAGAGAAAAGGGATCACGAACAATAGGGTGAACAACTCGTAATAAGAAAAGTAAGAAGCAAAGAGGTGCAAAAGCTAAGAAGTAGCAAGGAAGCAAGGGAGAGAGTTGAGAGTGTTTTGAAAGCAAGAGAGAGAGTGAGAGATGAGAGAATGAGCCAGCCCGCGTGCCTTAAAGGACCAGGTGTGCGCCTGGAGTTAGCGGTCACCACTTCCAAAGTGAGCGACCGCCATGTTTCTAAAACGACACATGACAACCGCCATGTTGTTGGGGTTTTAAGGGAGCGACCGCCTTGTCAGAAAGAAAACGGCATGGCGACCACCATCTTGTCAACAGTTACGTCATATCATTCATGGCCACCGCCAACTCTAAAGTTGGCGGCCGGCCATGTGTCAGTTTGCCCATCATGAGGTTTTAAGGTTTTTAGGGGCCCATTTGGGGGTCTTTTATTTATATACATGTTTATTTTACTTTTGTGTTTATTTACGTGTTTCTTTTCCTTTTTATCCGTATTGTTTTCGCACGTGTTATTTTTGTTTATATATATATATATATATATATATATAATAATAGAAAAATAATTTCCCTTAAAAAATAATTTTCTTTATTTTGTATAGGTGTTTTTCTAAAATTAACCTTAGGTGCTTTACAAAGATTTTGTGTTTAAAAATAATTTGCAAAAATGTGTTCATGTGATTTATGCATTATTGCTTTAACCCCCATCATTTGTAATTATCTCTTTCGATAAATTTAATTAAAAGACGTAATTTGGCTTTTAATTATTTTTATTTTCGCTTTCGAGAAACTTAGTTAAA
>JAOTRH010096552.1:0-16189 GCA_034768845.1 Heliamphora exappendiculata
CTTGCCATGGTAGCTTCTCTATCTTCTTCAATGTTAGCCTGAATCATGGCTATCTCCATCTCTTTGTAGTAATCATCCACGCTCCGATAACCTTGAGTAAGGCATTGTAACTTCTTGTATAAATCCCTATAATAGTGACTTAGAACAAATCACCTCTTCATGATTGCCTTCATCTTCTCCCATGTCTAAATAGGCCTCTCATGGTTTCTCCTTCTGTTCATCACAAGTTGATCCCACTATATAATAGCGTAATCAGTAAATTTAATGACGACAAGTTTTACCTCTTTCTCCTCAGAGTAATTGTGGCTCTCAAAAATCAACTCAACCTTCTTCTCCCATTTCAAGTATGCTTTCGGATCATTCTTCCCTTGGAACGATGGAATCTTCATCTTGATGCTTCTTAGATTTCTGTCAACTCCATATCGCCATCTGGGATCTCTTCAAAAATCTAGATTGCGTCTTCTGCCTCCTGGTACGACCATGCCGTCTCTGTTCAAAGGTCCTTGATACTCTTGATCATTGAACTCAACCTCCTGGTCGTCATTAGAAGCACGCTCGTCTTGCTTTGAACCTTCAGCCCTTGAAGACATTTATTTGAAACTACAGAAACAAACAGATGTTAAAAATAATTTCTCACACAATCCCTTTCATGTTTGCACTCAAACAAGGTCACTCCACTCGTGTATGCACTCTTTTTGCCTTTCCCCTATAATAAGCTCACCCACTCTTGCCTTTTACCACTCTTATTTCCCTTACAAGTTCTTTAAGAACTAATTAAACTTCAACCAAGGAACAACTTGTATTGGTCCAACTAGCAATAGATCCAAGAAACTAAAGGGAATAAAAGTGACACGAAATAGACAGACGTTAGGGAGAGGAAAGGACAAATGAAAAATACCAACGATATGACATGAGTCTCGAAGATGGTGCGCTTTGTTTGTGCGAAATATGGTGCGACAATGCGTGCGATTACTCCTATCGCCTAAGGTCTTTGTTTTCTCAACTCGGATTCGATGTCTCTCCCATACTCTTCGATTATGGAGAGTGCTAATCTAACCCATCCTAGGGTTTCATCACCCATTAGAAGCGTGGCTGCTTTCGCTCAGCCTATAACGGCAACGGGTATCGATCCTTCTTCAACTAAGGATGCGACAAAGGATAGGGTTTCTTCCCCTCCTGATATACGGTCTCTGGCAAAACTATGTGAGGTAAGGAATATGGATGCTTCTTCTCAGCCTGAAGGAAAAATGGCAACGGGTTTCGACCCTTCTTTGACTAAGGATGCAACAGAGGTTAGGGTTTCCTCCCCTCTCGATGTACAGTCTCCGGCTAAGCTAAATGAGGTTTTCGACGAGGCAAGCCAGTTCCAAGATATCCTCTCTAGCGTGGGCAAATTGATTTAGAAGGAAGAACGGTTAGTACACTCTGGCCTCAAGCCGTTCTTCGAGGAAATGTATGAAGCCGTTAAAGCGAGAATGCAACGGTTGCGTGGGCTTAGTCTAGCAAAGCCCGCTCTGTCACCAGTTGCTCTTGCGATGGCGGATAACGTTGGATACTCTGAGGTTGAAGCCAAAATTGATGAGGATGACCTTCTTCTCAAAGTGGCTCACTATGAAAAAGATTTGGCTCAAGATAACATTGATCATATTTCAAAAGTTATCGCCGTGCATGAGGGCTCTGCAACTAAAGGAGGTCATGTTGCTGTTAAAGAAAGTCGGTAATCTTCAGTTGAAGCTGCTCACAACAAATTTGGGTGGTTCTCCGAGGAACATGGCAACCCCGTTCGAGATCCTAACTTTGTCTGAAATTCAAGAGGTAGGGGCGGTGGCAGACCCCCATTTCGCAATGGGGGAGGGCCGAGTTTCGGAGGTAGAAGGTCCCGAGGCTTGGACTCCTCAAGACCAGTGGAAACTCGTTCTTGGGATGAGATTGTTAAGTCGCCACCTACGTCAGAAGGGGAAGTTCGTACAGGGGATCCCAAAGCTACAGCTAAGGTGTTTGATGGTTTTCCTCAACCACAACCTGCCGAATCTCTCACCAACAGATCTTCAGGGGCCACTCTAGATTATGTGCAGGCCTAGATTCGAAGATGCTCAAGATTGAGAGTAACCTTATGGATGAAAAAACATGGGAAGACTGTCTTGTTGGTTATTTCCTTGACTCTCCTCTTGCGTTTGGGTTAGTTAAAGCAGTTGCCAGAACTTTGTGGGGCTAAGAGGGCTTGACTGAGGTTTTGGGAAATGACAGGGGTTTTTTTAACATTCAAATTCAGATTAGTCGAAGCCATGAACCACATTCTGGACAAAGGTCCTTGACACTTCTCGGGTAAGCTGCTTATATTACAACGATGGAAAAAACGTTTTAAGTTTGCCAAGGAAGCATTGTCAAAGATTCCAGTTTAGGTGAAACTTCATGATCTCCCTTTGGAGTTTTAGAATACTCAGTGCCTAAGTCGTATAATTAGTGTCCTTGGTGTTCCTCTATACTTGGATGATGCCACAGATTCCTGACAGCGCATTTCTTTTACAAGGGCTTGTGTCAAGATTGATGCCGAAAAACCCCTAAAGCATTGAGTGCAAGTTAAATGTGAAGGGGACACTGTTCTTGTTGGAGTAGAGTACCAAGGTATGCCCCCTATGTGTTCTATTTGTAATACCTTTGGCCAAACCATGTGGTTTTGTTAAAGTTGATAGAGTAATGGGTTCCAGCTGGTTTTTTATTCGGTTGGTGTTGGAGCTATGAAACCGTGGGTTTAATTGTGGGCCCATGTGGTTAGCTTGTTGATTGGAACATGAAAGTGGAATTCACGTGGCATGAGATGCAGGTTCTCATGGTGGTGGGCTCCCATGGATAACTCTATTTGTTGGTGCAAATTAGTGGTGGGACCTTGTTTTATTAAATGAAAAACCATATTAGTGGTGGCCCTACTTTTGATTTATTAAAGTGAAAGACAGTTGTAGAAGCTTTGGCTGATGACCTAAGAACCAGTGGTTTATTAAAATCGTGGGTATGCGTTCTTTTGGAAAAACTATCGGTTCTTATATGTAACTTTGTCTAAAAATTGGGGTTTTGTTCTGATTGGTACATCTGGATTAAGGTCTCTTTGGATGGCTACTTGGTACCTCCCGTTGAAAGGTCTTTTGGATTCTTTTTTCTCGAGCTTTCTTATATCCTATCTTTCTCCCCCTTGCAGCTGGGGTGTGTGTTGCCTTAATTGAGGAGCTGAGGTTGCTTTGGGTTAGATGAGGATCTGTCTGTACTTCTAACTGGGTACCTATGGTGGGGCCTTGGTGCTTCTTTGAGTGGGGTTCTAGCTGATGGCCTACTTCGTCTGGATCCGATGGTTGAGTTTCCTTTGGGATGGCCTAGGTTTCTCTTTGCCGGATTCTATGAGGATGTTTTGCCCATTAATTATTGCTACTTGTAGGGGTCTCCCACCGCTTATGTTTGGCAACCCTGTGCGCAGGGTAGGTTGGTAATTTGTGTTGGCTGATTTTGAGTTGGAGTTTTCTGGGGCTGATCTGTCGTTGCTTCTTTTGGCTAGCTAGGGGCCCATCTACCCTTGGTACTTTACTCTTAGACCTCTAATGGTTCCCTTTCTGCTGTTCTTTGGGCCTGTGGTTTGATCCTTGGAGGCACTTTTGTTAGAGCCTTTATTAGGCTATGGAGGTTTCCTTTCTTCGCTTGCTCAGGCTTCGTCAGTGTACCTGATTGGTTAAAGGACAAGCCCCTTTGACCTCCTGAGTATGGAAGTTTGGTTATTCTCTCAGCCTTATAGAGGTTATTTGGCATATCTTCTTAGGTGAGTAGGTTTTTTCTCGGCTGAGGTTTAGAGCTTTTCGAGAAGCCAAGCTTCAGTAGGATTTTGTTATTTTGTGTTGGATGACCAGTTCTTTTGCTAGATTGTTGTTTATGTTGGTATTTCCTATCCAGCCGGGTTGTGCGTGGAATATGATTTTTTTTGTTAGATCCCCTCGTCGATTCGGCGGGGGGTTGGATTTTCTGTGTTGTAGGAGGCTTTCCTACTGGTTACTCATGTAATTACTTGGGGTATCCCCTTAAAAATTTATATTTTTTTCTTTTTTATGTTATAATTAATTACCAAAAAAAAGATACCAAGAAATGTAAATTTGCTAAACCAACAGATCAATCTGATTGGACGTCTGTTGGTAAAGGAAAGGCAGTAGTGGGGGATATCCAGGTAATAGCTGCGGATCTTTAGCCCCCCTCGACCTCTAATCTCATTCTGTGTGAAATTATACAAGGTAAGGAACAGTGTAGTACTGCGGATAAGGATCCTGGTCAAGGTGCTACGATGAATCCACAAGAAGCAACTGTTAAACTTCTTATTCTTGTTGAAGCTGGTCCATGTCCAGTGGTTCGTTCCCCAACAACTAGAAGCCAATTTGCCCAAGCTTTGGAACCTGTCATTGTTGTGGGTCAAGGCACTAAACAGGAACTGTTCTCCCCAATGGAGGGTAGTGATCCAGAGGAAGCCTCCTCTTCCCTTCGCGATTCAGTAGGGAGGCTAAACAAGAGAAGCAAGAAGAAAAAGAAAAAAATGTCTCTTCACTAAATTTTCTTTTCCTATATCTAAAATAATTTCGTGGAATATTCAGGGTCTTAATAATAAGACTAAGAAAAATGAACTTAGGAATTTTGTTAGAAAATATCAACCAAAATTATTGGCTATCAATGAAACTAGGGTGAAAGAGCATAATACTAAACCCATTTTTGACAAGATTTGGCCAAATTGGAACTTTGCTCATAACTACAATTGTAGTGATTTGGGTAGGTTGTGGGTGTGCTAGGAGCCCAATTTTGTTAAGGTCGATGTGATGGATGTTGGAGCTCAATGGATCCATTGTCGGGTTTGTTACTTGAAGGAGGATGTGTCCTTTTAGATTACCTTTGTATATGGCCTTAATACCTCGGGGGAGAGAACCAGCTTATGGAGTCAGCTTATCTCTACTACTCCTGGCCTGGCTAGGTCCTCTTGGCTGATTTTGGGGGATTTCAATGCTGTCAAATACCCACATGAGCATTTTGGTGGGAGCTCCAAGTGGCTGGGCCACATGGATGATCTTAACAAATGTCTTTTAGAGGCTGATCTAGATGATCTTCGATATAGTGGCATTCAATTTACATGGTCTAATAACCAAAGTGAGGAGAATTTTATTAAATTCAAGATTGATCGTGCTTTGGTCAATGAGGCATGGGGTGTCAACTTGCCCTAAACTAGTTCTTTATTTTACCCTTCTGGCATTTCGAACCATGCAAGAATCAGGATTCTCCTTAACTTTGACGAGTACACAGCTAGGAAACCATTCAAATACTTTGATTTTTGGGCCAAGAGCCCTCAATTTTTGCCATTGGTTAAAAGGGTTTGGTAGGAGAATGTAGTGGGGTCTGAGATGTATCAAGTTACACACAAGCTTAGGCTTTTGAAAACCCACCTTAAAATACGGAATTAGGAGTCATACAGTGAGTTGTCTACTATAGTTGTGAGCCAAAAAGCTGTCCGAGAAGACCTGCAGGTCCGGTTGGATAGTTGGCCTTCTAACCGTGCCTTGGCTACCCACGAGAGGGAAGCTTATAGGTTGTATATGGAGTTGAGCCTGGTTGAAGAGAGCTTCCTCAAGAAGAAGGGCAAGGCACGGTCAGAAGGGCATATTGGGCAACTGGGGTTGAGCCTGGTCTCGCCTAGTTTCTCCGTTAGCATAAATGGGGAACTTAATGGCTTCTTTCAGGGCAAGAAAGGTTTTAGACAGGGTGACCCTTTGTCTCCCTATCTTTTTGTTATGGCTATGGAAGTGTTGGCTAGGCTATTCCAGAAACATACGACTGAGATACCTTTCAACTACCATTGGCACTGTGGTAAGGACAAGATTCTTCACTTATGTTTTGCCGATGATCTTATTGTTTTTTCCAAGGCCGATGTTCAATCGATTAAGGTTATCCGCCGGGTTTTAGATGACTTCACTAGGTTGTCTGGCCTAGCCCCTAGTCTGCCTAAGAGTGATGTCTATTTCTCTAGGGTGGAGACGGATTTGAAGCTTGAGATTTTTAATATTTTGGGGTTTAGAGAAGGGCGGTTACCTATTCATTATCTTAGGGTTCCTCTTATTACCACAAAACTTGCCTATAAGGACTCTAAGCCTCTTATTGATAAAATTACTAGTAGAATTCAAGTGTGGACAAGTAAATTCCAATCTTACACTGGCAGGCTCCAACTTATCAGCTCCATTTTATCCTCTATGCAAGTATACTGGTCCTCATTATTTATCCTGCCTAAGAGGGTTTCTAAGGAAGTTAAGAGTCTGCTCAGAGCTTTTCTGTGGAGCGGCCTGGATATGAAGTCTTATGGGGCCAAGGTCTTGTGGGATGAGGTGTGTGCCCCCAAGAAGGAAGGGGGCTTGGCATCAAATCCCTTGTCTTATGCAATAAAGCTACCGTGGCTAAACACATTTGGTTTTTGCTTACAGGTGGTGCCATCTCCCTCTGGTGTATGTGGATTAAGTCTAATGTCCTTCGTGGCAACTCCTAGGCGAACAAGATTCCCCAGTTTACCTCCTGGTGTTGGAGGAAGCTCCTCCAACTTCGCCCTTTGATCAAACCTTTTGTCAAGTATGAGATAGGCAATGGTCAGGTTACCTTCCTGTGGCTAAACCCCTGGCATCCTTGGGGTTCGATCCTCGAGTTCAGGGGTCCTCGCAACATTTATGACTCGGGTCTGGGCCGTTTTTCCAAAGTTCAGAGTGTTGTTGATCGCTGCCACTGGAAGTGGCCATCGGCGGTCTCCATGGACCTCATTGAGATGGCTAGGGAGGTTCTCTCCTGATTCTTCTAGAGACGATAGCATCAAATGGCTATTAAATAGTGGGAAGTTTTCCATAGGTTCTTTGTGGGAGGCTATCCATGAGCGTAGACCTAAACCTAATTGGAGTAACCTTGTCTGGTTTAAGAATCATATCCCTCGGGTTAACTTATCCTTTGGGTGGCTATTCGGGGGAGGCTTAACCCGGGTGATAGACTTCGGCTTTTTGGGCTACATTGTGACTATAGTTGGAGTTTGTGCTCTGGTATTGTGGAGTCCCATGATCACCTTTTTTTCTACTATACCTATGCTAGTCAGATATGGTCATGGGTCCTGAATAAATGTAATCTTAGCTAGTTTGAATCTTCTTGGAAAGATTGGTGGACTGAGTTTGCTAGTGGTGGGGGAGGCTCTCCTTTGAGCTCTCTAGTTCGTCGGTTGGCTCTTTCTGTAACAATATACTGTCTATGGAAAGAATGTAACCTTCAGAAGTTTCAAGGCAAGAGGCGTCGGTGTGAGGAAGTTTTTAAGGAGATCTATGGGCTTATTAGAGATAGGGTTTCCTCCAAGCTTAGGGTTCCTGACTCCAGTACCAATAGAGCTATTCAAGGGGAATGGGGAGTCCCCCCAGACATTTTTGAAACTAACTATTGAACTGCCTCTCTTTATCTTGCGCAGGGGACAGTCTGTCTTGTGCGATTGGGATTACTTGTTTGGAGTATAGACTGCAGGATGTGTAATGTTTACTTAATCCTTTTACCTGCTAGTTCTTCGTCTTTATGCAGATTAGCTTGGAAAGTCTAAGGAGCAGTGAGATTTGGGATTTTTTTTGTTGTAGAGGGGAGTGATACACTTATGAGCGAGTCTTGTGAGGTTCCTTCTAACCTTACTACATGTGTTTGTTCATTGTGTAGCTGCGGTCGAGCTGGAGTTAGATTTTCTTCTTCCTTTCTTTTGGAGAGTTGAGTGATACTTTTTGTGTGGAGGGTTGTGAGGCTGTATCATTGATTTCTTTCTTCTGTATGCTCAGGTCTCCTTGGGTGGTGGTTTCTCGTAAGAAGAAGCCTCGGCTATGATGGTTTCGGTCTCTAGTTTTTTCATATCCCTTGAGAAAGAAGCCCTACCCTTGTTTATGAGGCGTCTAGTTGCTGCTGCCTCTCTTAACAGGTCTCGGCTGTTGATCATTGGTTGGAGCAATTGCCTATGTGTTTCGGTAGGAACTGCTATCAGCTGCTTTAGTCTTTTTTTGTTTTGTTTCTCTTGTTAATCCTGTACAACTGGTTCTGTATTTTTGTTTTACTTTTTTCTATCTGCTGTATTTTGGGTTGGCTAAGAGTTTTCCTTCTCTTGGGTTAACCTCCCCTTTTTGTTGTCATTGTCTTAAGTATGTCTAAAGCCTTTCCCCTGCGGCTTGTGCAGGGGACCAGGTGCGTGTGTTTTGGGTGTGTGCTTTATCTTATTCTTGTAGGGGTGGGTGTGTTTTGTATTTTCTGTTGCTTCTTTTTGTTTATAGGGCTAACATCTTGTTCGACTGTTGTGGCTGGTTTCCTTTTTGGCTGGATTCTGGCTATTTGGTGTGGCAGTTCTTGGACAGGATGCTAGGATAATGATGGTTCATGGGTTTGGCTTCTAGTTTCTTTTATATCTTATTTCCTGTTTTGGACTTCAACTATTTACTATGCTTGTTTTAGAGCCCTCTGGCTTGTTCCTGCTTCTCTGTACAGGGCAATTTTCTTTTATTTTGTGTTTAGCTAGGCTTTAAATAGATATGTGTTATTGGTTAATGCCTTCCCTTTACGGCTTTGTAAAGGAATCGGGTGTGTGTTGTGATCTTGGTGCTGGGATTGGTAAGGGGCTTTGTTCAGGATCTGCTATTCGGTTTAACTGTTCTTGGGACTGTTATGTGCTTCTGTTAAGGGTTGATGTTTTCAGTTTGGAAGCTCCTTTATGTTGGGACAGCTGCTATTGCTTGTGGTATTTGGATTGGGGTCTTTTTATCTTGCTTACGTATGGAGCGAATTGGCCTTTGTTATTTTGGCTATCTGGTGGGTGCATAACAGGCTGTTCTTTAACGCTAATGTGGGGCGGCTCTGTTTCGGCGCCACTTGCGGCTAACTCGTGGTTTTTTTATTGGTCTTCTGGGCTTAATTGGTATACTCCTTTGTAATTACTACAGGGGTTCAGTTTGTTTTATTACTTGATCGGTGTCATTGTTGTCACGCCCTTTACTCTTCGTAGTTTTGGTTGGGGCAATTTTTTTCATGCTAGCTTGGTTTTTTGCTTTTTGGTTTCGGCTTAGCCTAAAATCGTGTCAGCCTTCGTTGTGTTGTTTAGTTTGTTTTCTTGTAACTACCTGGGGTATGCCCCTTGGAAACATGTAATTTTTATTCTTTTATGCTCCATTTAATTACCAAAAAAAGAAAAAAGTCCTGAGCCTACTTGAAAAAATTTGGTGTTGACACCAAGGTCCAAATGTGTCGACACAAATATCCTGAGACTTCCTACAGAATTTAGTGACGACACCAAAGGTAAAATGAGTCGACACAAATGATCTTGTCCCGGATGCTGAAGTTCATGTGAGTTGACACTAGATCCAAAAGTGTCAACACCGTTGTGTTCGTGAGAAAGATTGTAGAATTTGTGTCGACACCTTAGACATTTTGTGTCGACATCAAAGGCTTTATGTCAACACTTGCGATGCAGATTCAAATTCGTGACAGATTTCAATGGTTGGATTTATGTCAACACTTACCTACTCATTTATTGTAAATTAATTTCTGTATAGAGAGTGAGTGTTTCTCTTTAATTACTTTATTTATTGTATTTAATGGTCAGTCACCCTTTATCGTTTGAGTGAGTGAGTAAATCTCATTAAAGAAGAGTTCAAGAGAGATTAGAAGATTAAAGCACAACAAAAAAGAGATTAGAAGAAAACATGGAATTATTTTCATAGGATCTTCTTGAAGCTGATTTAGGCTTTTGAATGTGCCCGTAAACATTCGATGGCTCAAGCGAAGTCTTAAAATTGTAAAGGCTTGGAATGCACCTATGAAGCATTATACATAGTAAAAATTCTCAAGGAGAAACTTGAGAAGTGGACGTAGGCTTGGAAGAGGCCGAACCACTATAAAATATTTGGTGTTTGATTTTATCTTTTTATCCCTAACCTTTTTAATATTTGTATTATTTTAATCTTTAATTATCTTGTTATATTTTCTTGCTGTTTTAAAAGATTTTTGAAAAGGTTTCAAAAATTGTTATTATTTCTTAAGACCCAATTCACCCCCCTCTTGGGTTACCTAGAACTAACATGTGTACTAAACTATTTTAGGTTTCGAAGACCAATGGTGATAACAAGGTGAAGGGTGCATTTTAGGAAACGCTAGAGGAAAGATCTAGTGTTTCTTTTTTTTTGTGTTACATTTGTACATAAAATCAAGTGGATGAATGTCATTGATATAAAGGCTTAAAGTTGAATATATGTTATCACATATCCTTAAGTGGTTTTGGTAAATAAGCTTTTGAAACTTGGTTTATTTATTTAGAATCTTTTGAATGCATAAATGAAAGGAAAATCCTTTGTTTAATGTCGTATTGTAGCGTACATGTTAATGCTATGGAAAGTTATTTACGGTTATAGTTTTGGTATAGTTTGACTTGGGGTTTAGATCACGAATTCGGGGTTTGGGTTGTGACAACATAAAAATGAACGAAGACACAATGTCATCATGGTGCACAAAAATGAACGAAGATGCTCAATGTCATTGCGGTGCACACAAATTAATGATTTTTGGAGTGTATTTGCTTCTTTGGACGAAATTAAACAAAAATGCAAAATGTCATCGCGGTGCACAAACATGAATGAAGACGCACAATTTTATCGCGGTGCACGAAAATTAACGCTTCTTAGATTGTGTTTACTTTTTGGCACGAAGATGGACGAAAAAGAAAAATGTCATCGCGGTAAACCAAATTGAACACTTTTTGGAGTGAGCTAACGAAAACGGATAATATACCGTTGTGCACAAAAAAGAACAATTTTTAGAGTATTATTACTTTTACGCACTAAAATGAACGAAAAGGTCCAGAGTCATTACGAGGCACAAAAATGATGGAAGACGCATATTGTCATTGCGGTGCACCAAATTGGACGCTTTTTGAAATGCGTTTGGTTTTTGGAACGAAAATTAATGAAAACACATAATGTCATCTCAAAGCGCGAAAATGGACGATTTTGAAGTGTGATTGATTTCTTTTTTGCACGAACATGTAGGTAACACATGTTATCATCGTAGTGCACGAAAAAGAATGATGACGCATAATGTTATTGTGGTGTACGAAAATAAACGATTTTTGGAGTGTATTTACTTTTTTTGCTCAAAATGAATGAAAAGGGATAAAGATATCGCAGGGCACAAAAATGAAAGAAGACGCAAAGTTTTTTTGCGATGCACGAAGATGAACAGCTTCTAGAGTATGTTTGGTTTTTCAGACGAAAATAAACGCATTTTGGAGTGCGATTGCTTTCTTCCACGAAAATGAAGGAAAACACATAGTATCATCGCGGTGCATGAAATTGAACGAAGACATGTCATTGCGATGCATGTAAATGAATGATTTTTGGAGTGTATTTGCCTTTACAGACGAAAGTGAATGAACACGCATAATGTTATCACCGTGCACGAAAGTGAAATAAGTTGCATAAATTACCCCAAAAAAAGAAATAAGTCACATAATGTCGGCACAGTGCACGAAATGTTCTCTTTTTGGAGTGTTTGGTTTTTTGCATGAAAATGAACAAAAATACATAATATCATCGCAATGCACAAAAATTAACGAAAACGCATAATGCCATTGCGGTGCACAAAAATGAACGATTTTTGGAGTGTATTTCCTTGTTTTGACGAAAATGAATGAAAACGCAAAATGTCATCGCGGTGCACGAAAATAAATGTAGACGCAAAATTTATATCGCGGTGAAAGAAAATTAACACATCTTGGAGTGTGTCTGCTTTTCAGCACGAAGATGGATGAAAATTCAAAATTTTATCATGGTGTACCAAAATGAACACTTTTTGAAGTGAGTTAACGAAAACGCATAATGTCACCATTGTGCACAAAAATGACGAATTTTCGGAGTATTATTGTTTTTTGCACTAAAATGAACGAAAATGTATAAAGTCATTGCGGGGCACAAAAATAACGGAGCACACATATTGTCGTCGTAGTGCACCAAAATCAACACTTTTTGGAATACCTTTGGTTTCTAGAATGAAAATTAATGAAAACACATAATGTCATCGCAAAGCACACAAATGAACACTTTTTGGAGTGAGTTAACAAAAATGCTGAATGACATCGAGGTGCACAAAAATGAAAGATTTTTGGAGTTTCATTGTTTTTTTGGGAGTTTCATTGCTTTTTCGCACTAAAATGAAAAAAAGCCATAAAGTCATCGCGGGGCACGAAAATGAAGAAAGACGCATATTGTCTTTGCGATGCATGAAAATGAATGCTTTTGGGCATGTGTGTTGGTTTATGGAATGAAAACACAAAATTTAGCGTGAATCAAGAAAATGAACGATTTTGGAGTGAGATTGCTTTTTTGCACGAAAATTAATGAAAAGGCATAAAGTTATCGCGGTGCACAAAAATGAAGGAAGACGCATAATTTTATCGCGATGCACAAAAATCAACGCTTTTTAGTGTGTTTGGTTTTTCGGACGAAAATGAACGAAAACGAATAATACCGTCACGGTGCATGAAAAGTAACGCTTTCTGGGACTGTGATTGCTTTCTTGCATGAAAATGAAGGAAAAAACATAGTATAGGAAACTTTGCTATGTGCATGCAACGCACGGTGCGATCCTCGGTGCAACTCGCTACGGACCTAGGGTTTCGTTTCCCTTATGATGGCGACACCAGTAACGGGGCTAGGGACTTCAGATTCAGTCATGAACATGGTCACTCATACTGGTATGCATTTGGAGCCTACTCACGTTAGGGTTTCAACTGAGATTTTGCCGGCGGCAACTGTTGTTACGGTGAATAAGCTATTTACGCTTGTGGGAACCCCGAACTCTCCTTGTTCATCTTCTTCAGAGGACGTTGTGTTAAGTAAAATATAGGAAGCTCAGGAACTCTTTGAATGGTCCGTGGAACATGAACTTGCTCTCTCAAGTTCGGTTATCAGTCCCATTCGAGATGATGTTTTTTTTTTGTAATTAAATGATGTGAATCCGCAAGGATTTGAATCCACTTGAACCCACGAATAAATTGAAATAAACCCAAGAACATCACAATCAAGTCAAGAAACAAATCTTGACCCGTTGAACTCTTGTTTCAAGAACCAAGATTGTAGCAAGGACGTCACAAGAAAGAAACCTTGATAAGTCCTTTAGTTCACTCAAGAACTACAAGATAAAATTTCTCTCAAAGAAAATTTTACTTTACTTTATTCATGTCAAAATAATACATGGAGGCTCCTTTATATAGGAGGAGGTTGGAAGAAATTCTTTATTTCTAAGCAATGTGGGACAACATGTGCTAGCCAAAACTAAACCTAACTAAACTCAATCATGGGCTGGCCGAAATTACTTAGGCCCAAACCCTTATTCTTCTTATAATAATTATAAAAAAAACCCAACAAATTAAATAGTTCAACAAGCCCATAAGCGTGAATATTAAAATCCAAAACATTAGGTTGTGCTTCTCTCCGAAGCTTGTATCACATGAAGTGGAACATGTTCTTCTTCTTGTGATCCCTTGTTAAACGGTGGATTCTTGTATAATAAATTGGCATGCTCGGTCCAGACAAATTACACCAATCATTGCATTGCATCCTTCATCTTCTTTGCTCTTGATCTTGTGATTGGCCCTTCTAGGTCTTGTAACGGATCTCTATGATTCTGTCCACCATCTATAAGACCCCTTGATTCCCATCATTCCCCATCTCCTCAAAAGGATTCGACCCCGAATCGTCACCTACATCAAAGGGAGAAATGTCAGAAACATTGAAAGTAGCAGAAACATTATACTCACCTGGAAAATCGATTTTATAAGCATTGTCATTGATCTTCTCTAGAACTTGGAAAGGTCCATCGCCCGAGGGGTGCAATTTAGTTTTTCTATGGACTAGAAAGCGTTCCTTGCACATATGCGCCCAAACCCAATCTCCTGGCTCGAAGATGACACGTCTTCGTCCTTTATTTGCATGGGAAGCAATCTTCTCATTTTTGTACTCAATTTGAAGTCGTACCCTCTCATAAAGTGATTTCACTAATTTATCTTTTTTTTGTTCATCCAAGATACTCCTGTCATCAACGGGTAACGGTAACAAATCCAAAGGAGTAAGTGATTAAAGCCATAAATAATTTCAAAAGGAGAACAAGAAGTGGTAGTATGCAAAGTTCGATTATATGCAAGCTCTATGAATGGTAAACAATCTTTCCAATTTTTCAGGTTCTTTTGAATGACAGTACGTAATGAGGTAGATAAAGTTCGATTAACTACCTCGGTTTGTCCATCCATTTGGGGATGACAAGTAGTTGAAAACGATAACTTTGTTCCCAACTTACCCCGCAAGACCTTCCAAAAATAGCTAAGGAACTTAGCATCTCGGTTAGACACAATACTCCTAAGAACACCATGGAGTCGAACTATCTCTTTGTTGACTACCCGAAGCACTTCCAAAACAAGTTTAGAGTATTTTGCTCCTCTGGAACCCGCGAATGGAGGCTTTGTGGATATTAGAGGGGATATGATTGACTCGCAGGAATGGGAGCCCTGCCTTGTGGGCTATTTTTTGGAAGCCACCATGCTATTTTCTTTGGTGCGGGCTACGGCAAGAACTTTATGGAATGAGGATGGCTTAATAGAGATATATGGTAATGATAAGGGTTTTTATTTCTTTAAGTTCAATAGTAGGGAAGCTATGGAAAGTGTTCTTGATAGAGGGTCGTGGCATTTTTTGGGAAAGCTTCTTATCCTTAAAAATGGAGGAAACGGTTTCCTTTAACCAAGGAGGCAATGTCCACGATTCCTGTGTGGGTCAAGCTCCATGACCTACTGCTTGAATTTTGGAATACGTAGTGTTTAAGTAGAATTGCAAGTGTTTTAGGTGTGCCTTTGTTCTTGGATCGTGCTACAAACTTGAAACAGTGTATCTCCTATGCTAGAGTTTGTATTGAAGTTGATGTGACCCAACCACTGACACATGAGATTTCCATTAGGTGTGAAGGCGAAATTGTCCCAATTCGTGTTGAATTCCAAAGGCTTCCTGCTATCTGCGTTACCTGCAAGGCTTTTGGTCATGATATTAGTAAGTGCCACCGTTCTATGCAAAAGGCTAATGAAGAGGTTTCCAAGGATCAAACTGAATGGATAAAAGTTGGTAAAGGTAAGGATAAGTGCATGGGAGCTCCTGTCATAGCAAAGATAGTCCCCGTTGTTGAGAGGCCGATGCCTCCCACCCATGATAATCCTGATATTAAGAATGCTAGAAGTCCGGTCCCAGTGGAGAGAGTTAAAACTAAGCAAGTTTCAGCCCCACTGGTTGCTTCCCCTTCTAGTGTGGAGCACAGTAAAGCTGGAACTGTGGAATCCCGAGTTAATGCTCCTCCTGTGATTTCTACACCGTCAACCAAGATAGGTGAAAGGAAGCAAAGGGATAATGTGGAAATCTTTAACTCCTTCCGAACACTTGTGGATGTGGAAAATATTGAGGCTACGGATTTGCAGATCCCGTCTAATGGTAGTACGCAGGCTAAGCAAGGTAGCGGAAAGAAAAAGAAGAAACCGTCTCTTGGACATTTACGTTTGTAGTTCTTTCTGTGAAGGGTTTGTTTGTTAGATAACTTTCCCTCGCGGCTGAGCGGGGGTTATGTGGGCCATGTTTGTTATTGTTGTCTTCTTTGTTTCGATTATCTTTTGTTGTAATTCCTGCGGTATGCCCCTTGTAATCGTGTACTTTTTTCCTTTTTTATGTTACATTTAATTACAAGCAAAAAAAGATATGAAATGTGCCATTTTAGAAAACTGATCAACAACCACAAAAATTGAATCCTTACCTGTCTTTGACATAGGTAAGCCTAAAACAAAGTCCATAGAAATATCGACCCAAGGCTCACTAGGTACGGGAAAAGGAGTATATAAACCATGTGGTAAGACTCTAGATTTGGCCTGCCTAAAAGTATTGCATCGAGCACACACTCTCTCCACATCACGTTTTAGTCTTGGCAAAAAAAAGTGTTTATGCAATATATCTAAAGTCTTCCTTACTCCAAAGTGATCCATTAAACCACCTCCATGTGCTTCACGCACAAGCAACTCACGCATAGAACTATTAGGCATGCAAAGTTTATTTTCTCTAAA
>JAOTRH010096563.1:0-16189 GCA_034768845.1 Heliamphora exappendiculata
CAATTTAAAGACATTTATTTGTAGGAAATGAATTATTAAAATTATCAAAATTAATTAAAGAAGCACTTGGGCTAACACATACCTTCACCGAAGATAACACCCTCACATCGTTTTCGATGAGCAAGATATCATTCATGTAAAGTACTATAAACACCACCACACTTCCATCACACTTATTGTACACACAGGACTCATCAAAACTTTGATCAAAACTATAAGACTGAATGGCCTAATCAAATCGAGTTTTTCAAGACCTAGATGCCTGCTTGAGTTCATAAATAGATTTCTTAGGCTTGTACAACATGAATCTATCTGGTTGTACTATATAGATACACTCGTCAAGACTTTTGCTAAAAAAAGATGTCTTGACGTCTATTTGTCAAATTTCATAATTAAAGTGAGTTACAATTGATAAGAGAATTTGGATAAACTTAAGCATGCCTATCGGTGAAAAGGTCTCCTAATAATCAATCTTTTCTTTTTGAGTAAGCCCTTTTGTAACAAGTCTAATTTTGAAGATTTTCACCTTCTCATCTGCTTCTCTCTTCCTTTTGTAGATCCATTTGTATCCGATGAGTTTTATCTCTATAGGTGGTTCTATAAGTTCCCAAACCTGATTAGAATACATAAACTTTATCTCTGAATTCATAGTTCTTTTCCATAGTTTTGCATCTTTATCTTGGAGTGCTTCGTTGTAGTTATATGATTTAGTATCCAGTTCTTTCAGAATCTTGTCAAAAGACTCTCTCAAGAACATATATCGATCGGGTTAACAAAAAACCCTCCTACTATAACGAGGCACTACATGCGTTTGTGTACTAGCAATGACACACTGTGCATTATCCACATGCTCCTTTAGTTGTGAAACTGGCATGTTATGTGAGACCCAATTCTGTTTTAATTTTGCGATGTTTTTTTAGCATGTTAATTATTGTTTTAATCTTTGTGAAATAGCATGTTTATCTATGTTTTATGCATATTTGGGCTTAAAATGCATGTTGGGTTGGATCCTGGGGCCGTTGGGCCTTGTGGGGCAAAGTTGAAAAATTTTGGGTGAGCTCTATAAATTTCAGATATTTATAGATCTTTCACAAACAAAAGCTACACCTTCTTTCTTGTTTTCTTGTGGGCCCGGGTTTAGTTTTTGGCGATCGGATAGCGGATCCTTGTTAACCGTGCCGGGGGCTCCACGTTCATTCGAATGGAATATGCTTTTGATAAAGTTCGTTTTTCTTCAGAGTTTGAGGCGTCGAGTTTTTAACTCAATGAGGTAAGATCATATACTCTCATGTCTTAAAGGAGTGTTGCGTGGAATTGTATGTGTTTTTACCATTTAAAAAATGCATGAAAAGTTGATTTGTGTTCTTAAAAGTTGGTTTTTGTTCTTAAAATGGGTTTGGTTAGACAAAAAGGTTTTTAAAGTGTTCTTCACAATTTTCTTTGAAATTGTTGATTTTTATGATTTCTTCCGAGGTTATGGGCATGTTTGGGTCCGTGGTTTTAAAAAAGGCGTGTTGGTTTGGTTTGGTTTGGTATGGGCGTTACAAAGGAGCTGCAATCTTTTTCCGTCGGGGCTTGGATTTTTTCAGACATTTAGTCGACTGAAGTGGGTAGTTCAGTCGACTGAAGTGGGTGACTCAGTCGACTGAATGGTGGTCTTCAATCGACTGAACTCCTGTTAGGGGTGTTTTTCTTTTTTTCACTTTCTAGCAGGTTGTGATGTGGCCTTGAAAGTTTGTTGTTGTTGTTGTTGTCGTTCTTCGGGGATGCCTTAGTTTTGTAAAACGTGGTGTTTGTATAGGGTCGTGTGCATAAAAACTATAATTTTAAAGATGCATAATGAGGGGCTGCGGTCTTACGGCGAAAGCCCGTGAAGACTCATGCATTAATTGGGGCAGATATTGGTTCCTCAGTGAAAGCCCGTAAAGATGGATAATGAGGAGCGAATATTGGTCCTACGGTGAAAACTCATGAAGATGCATGTATTGTGTGAATCATCGTGGGTTGTGTAAAACTGTGAATGTTAGTGGGTTGTTTATGTTTTGATAATTGTGTAGCGTTATGAGATTTGTGTGAAAACTTGTGATGTGAAAAGTAAAACCGGTTTCGAAGCTCATATGATTTGAAATTTTCATATCTTTTCGCATCTCATTTTGATCATGAAAAACTATTTTCGAGGGTCGGGAGAGTTGTAACATTTATATTATTCTGTCAGCATGTTTAGCTTTTATATCATGTTTGTCTGTTTTCTATTGGGCTTCGCTCACCGTGTGAGATTTGAAAAACCTTTTCAGGTGCTTCTGATTAGCAGGTTGATCTCTGGAGGAGCTGGATGGGGCGGAAGATCTTTTAGTCTTCCTTTTGTTTCTTTTTGAATCATGTAATGTTTTATCTTGAGAGTAAAATATCGGGTTGAGTGTTATTTTTTGCTTTAGTGTGGTTTTTATCCTTTCTAAAAATCCCTTGTGCGATTTCAAAAAAAAATGTTTAAGTTTTGAAAAAGTTCTACCTTTTCTCGTGACCCGGGTTAGAGGCATTACATGTTAATGGTAGTATTCTGATCTGGTTTAAGATTTACACATGTCCCAATAATCCTTATATTACGACAAGGCAATGGGATATCGATGACACTTTTCTATGGTGCTTCTACCGTACTACTAGTATTTTCTCTCAGCTATTCTAAAACATTTCTACTCTTGGACTTATGGTCCATTACATAATTCTCTTTCAAGAATCAGGCATTGACACTGACAATGACCTTTTGATTCTTAGAATTATAAAATAAATCACCCTTCATTCCCCTGGGATATCCAACAAAGAAACAGATTTCAGTTCTCAGTTTCAACTTATCCATGTTCCATTTCAGTACGTGTGCTAGACACCCCCAGATTCGAATATATCTTAAACTAGGCTTGTGCCTAGTCCACAATTCTGTGGGCGTAGAATCTATTGATTCAGAAGGTATCAAGTTTAGAATATAAGCCGTTGTCTCTAATGCAAATCCCAAAATGAATCGGGTAAGTCTGAATAATTCATGATAGACCTCACCTCTCTATAAGAGTTCTATTCTTTCTTTCTACTACACCATTCTGTTGTGAAGTGCCTGGTGCAGTCAACTGGGATATAATCTCCTCCCCTAACAAATAATTCCTGAACTCTCCAAAGAGGTATTTGCCACCATGGTCAGACTAAAGTGTTTTGATATATTTTTTCAGACGCTTCTTTGCTTTCGCTTTAAATATTTTGAATTTATCAAAATATTCAGACTTACGGTGCTTCAAATAAATTTATTTATACATTGAGAAATTATCAATAAAAGTGACGAAATACTCAAAATCTCCTATAACCCGGATAGTCATAAGTCCACATAAGTCAGAGTGAATTAGTTTCAACAGTTCTTTAGCTTTATAGTTTTTAGCCAAAAATGGCATCCTGGTTATTTTACCCTCCAAGCAGGATTCATAGAATGAAAGTGCCTTAAGATCCATCTTCAACCAGTCTATTTATCCTTTTTAGATTAATATGGCTTAGGCGTAAGTGCCAAAGATACGTTTGGTTCGTTTAAAAAGGTTCATTTATCTTAAATGGTGAATTAGATATATTATTCAATTCATTCAGTTGCAGTATAGGAGAGATAGGAGTAATAACATAAAAATCATCTACCAATATACCAGAATAGATAAATCGTTTATTATCCTTAATAATCACAGAGTTATTAATATAAACCAAATATCTGTCTTTAACGAATCTAAAAACATAAATTAAATCCCTTCTAATGGAAGGTACATAAAGACAATTTTTTAATATTAAAACCTGATATCTACTAAAACTGAGAGTGGCGTCTCTCACTGCAACCGCTGCTACCATTATATTATTGTCCATATACACGTAAATCTCCACATCATTAAGTTGTCGGGTTTTTTTAAACCTCTACAATGAAATGCAGACATGATTAGTGGCTCCCGTATCTACACACCAGGTACCGGTAGATAACACCACTTAACATGTTTCCACAACTAGTGAATGAAAATTACCTTTGTTGTTCTGCTTGCCAAGATAAACTGTACATTATTTTTTTGAGTGCCATGTTTAGTTGCAGTGAAAATATCTGCCTTTCAGATTTTTCACACAATTCCGTGGCCCATTAATTATTTTGAAAACCATGTCACCTTATTTCTGAACCTTTTTCTTCTTTATGCTTTTCAGCTTAGAGGAAAAATCATTTTTCAGAAACAAATATATTTTCTGACTTTCTAAGAATACCCTTTGCAGCTAAAACTATATCCTGATTCCTTTTTCAATCAACATAATTAGAACCCGTTAATTTATTTTCTTTGAGTATTGTCGCAAGATGATTGAAAGACATTTTAATCCTGATAATCACATAATTAAAAATTATTAATTATGATGAGTAAAAATTTTAAATTTTAATTTAAAATGTTCCCTCTACCATTTTAAAAAAAATTCGCTAGCAGCCTAGTAGATCGTGAATAGCATGCCTCGATGGGAAAGATGTGTACTACTCATCATTTGTTAAGACTGTCAAATTCCTATTAATTTTGCTATCTAAACAATAAACTTTGCCAAGTAAAATTAAACATCTGATGTGACTTCGGTCCAGTAAATAACAGCAGTGACTCAGATGGAGATAATACTATTATTTATAATTAAGTATATATCATCACTTAATCCTGAATTAATCACTTTGTAATGAATTCTTCAGATAGAGAAGCAATTTACACTAACAATTACACAGAGTTATCCCTAAAGGAGGTTCGTACTTGTAATTTCGTAATTAATTTTGATAGGGAGGAAGGTCCAAATGCCAACACGTAAAATTAATTATATCACTTACAAACTAGTGATGGAGACTGCGAAATTTATCTGTGAATAAATGTTCTCTCCTACTTAGTTTTTTAAAATATTTTTTAGGGTTATAAAAATTGTTTAATTAAAATAAACTTATTAATTTTGAAAAACACACATTCTAAAAGATTTAGGTTTTTAAACTATCTTTTCGTGTTTAATGTGTAACAAATAAAATATCTCAAATTCTAACTATTCAAAAAATTAATGTTAAATAAAACTAAGAATTTTATTTTATTATCTAGTTACACATTTTTTCAATAAAATTAATTTATTAAAATTTAATTTCCTTTTTAATTAATTCAAAAAATTCAAAATTAACTATCACATTTTTTCGAGATATTTAATTTTTTTTTTAGAAAATATCATCTTAAACGTATTTTAATGTAACAAAATAAAACTCCAAAATTTTCTTTTAAGAAAAATAAATTTTAATTAAAGAAAAGTTTATTTTATTTTTTCTTTACAAAAAATAATTTCAAATTAATCAAAATTAATTAAAATAGAACAGAATAAATATACCAAAATAAAAATATTCATGCATTTAAATAAATAAATAAATATATTAAATCTCGACTTTTGATGATTTATCTAAAACTTTTTAATCAAAGAGTTTCTGTTTACATAAAAAAAACCTACAATCTTGTCAGAATTAAAATTATAATTTTCTGATCTTGTTAGAATA
The DNA here is from genome assembly GCA_034768845.1 of Heliamphora exappendiculata. Classification (NCBI taxonomy): domain Eukaryota; kingdom Viridiplantae; phylum Streptophyta; class Magnoliopsida; order Ericales; family Sarraceniaceae; genus Heliamphora; species Heliamphora exappendiculata. The sequence continues at coordinate 5,552 of JAOTRH010096563.1, forward strand.
TTACAGCCAATAAAAAATTCTGCCCAACTTAGCTACTACAAATCACAATTTTACTAAAAAACTACTATCGTGTCGCCTGACCACACACCACCATTAACCCACCACACCATGCCGCCGCACATCGCGAACAGCGGGCTGTGCTTTGCCGCCACACCGCTTGATGCATTCTTGCCGTAGCAATATAGTTTATTCATTGCATCATTGGATATAGTGGACCCCTTGGGACATGATTCCAAGAATTGGTCATAATTCTCTTGTACATGATGTGGCAAAATTCTATTCAATTGCATGACAACATATCATTCACATGGCATGCAATACAAATGATGGCACCTTATCATTACTCCATGAATCACATTGCATTCATGATTCATGCACAGTGCATCCAAATTTTTCCATGAAGCTTATCTAACAACAAAAAGTGTCAGGGTAGTTATCACCATGATAAAACCGAACCACCGTTGGTGCTCCGGCTTGCGCATTAACTTTTTTTTTTTGTTCTTCATGTTCTTTAAATTTTTTTTTTTTCGATTATAAAAAATAAAAAAAAATATAAGAACTAAAAACTAAAAAATAATTATTTTTACATTGATTCTATGTTTTCGAAGAGTTCACAATCAATCTACCACAATCAATCTTTGTGATTAAAAAAATAATTTAATAATCATCATTTAAATCATGAAATCAAACTTGCAAAATAAATAATGACCATTAAAAGTCGGGATTAAATTGCCTGCAAAATCGAGTTAGCACAATCTAAAGTTACCCGAACCCTTCGATTAAACTATATTCATATTCAAAGTTGGCACTGATACTAATTGTTGGGGCAAATTGTCAAGATCCTAAGATTATATTTATGATTTTAGTTAAAAAATAACTAGATGAACAAATGCCAAAATCAACTCAAGATTAAATTTTTTGATGTTAAACAATCAAAATAAACATGGTATATACTCCCAAAGTTATATTAGAATTATACCTTACGAAATCTGGTAGGATTGATTTCAGTTACTGCAGCAATTTTTAGTTTAGAATCGTTCGTGATTGTAGACTTCAAGTTGAAGCTCAAAATTCAAGTTTTCTACTGTATTCTCGAATGCAAGAGACGCGACATAGTGTGGGTTACGATCCTCATGTTCTTTAAAACTCTTATTGCAATATATAAGTTTACAGTAGGGACATGTGGAGTAAATATAATTTGGACTCCTAATTAATTATAAAAATCCACTTCAACCCAGAACTAATTTCACAAAAACATTAAATATAATTCATTCCACTAAAAAATTATAATTACACTTCCAGTCATATTCTCAAAATCGATTATTTGAGCTCTTATTATTAAATACTTATTTATTTTTCCCACGTTAAGATTTTCGATACCTATTGATTAAATTAAATTGTTGACAATTATATTTAATTAGCTTCTTAAATAAATTTCTTAAGACATTTCGCTTAACTTATTTAACTGCCGAATAATTAAATCCACCTGTAGGGTTTGACTCGGTTAAAACTTATAAATTTCTTTAAAGAGGTATCGCCAATCCTAATATTTCGAGATGTGAATTCCATCAATAATTAATATTCACCATATAATTAATATTGTTATCTAACTCACTGGGATTATAGACTCGTAAAAGATCACACTATTTAATGAATCGTAATAACGAATATTAAATATATGTAAATAATTAATTTTTTTGGGATTAAGAGATAATAACCATGGATTGTGAATTAATTTATATAATCAATATAAAATTAATTACCCCAACGCGGTCATGTTCAATACACATAAAATGTACTAGCACAATGAGTCGGAATAATTGTCGAAACAATTACCGTTCCTCGTAATGAAGATAGATTTACTAAAATATTATACTACAGTCATACCGATAGTGTGTCAAATTCCATCTAAACTGTAAACCAAAAATTTATATTTTACAAGAACTGATAATCTGATCTTCTGTGTGTAAGCCGAACTCTACACACCAGATTGTATACTATATAGAATAAAAAACGTACATGCACAACATTAAATAAATAATGAAACACATACATTGCTCATTAAGACTTTTATAAAATAAAAATTATAATTTTATTAATAAATAAAATTAAATACTAAAAATAATAAAAGACATGTTTTTTAGTTTACGATCTTCACGCATAAGTACATGCATAGTTACATGCATAGCTTTCTCTTCGATACATGCATAGTTCTATCATGTACATACATAGTGCCATTAAAAACTTGAATGAGTTAAGAGTGTTGTAATGGACAGTCCTTAGGAATGAAAAATATATCTTTAGGAAGGAGAAATGTAACCCAAATGAGGTAGGAAAATATATCTTAAGAAAGTTATGAATGAGAGATGTAACTAGATGGAGGGATAGGTATGTGAATTAGGAAGATTTGAAAATGGAGAATGTATCTTGTAAGAAAGAATGACGATGATACGGGATGTAACTTGTGATATATAACATGGTTCTATGTTTGGATGTTTACCTATGATAATTTCTATCAAGGATGGTGGGATTTGCTTTTCTTTTATTTATTTATTTTATCATTATTTTATTTGTGTGCATATATATATATTCTTTATTTTACACACACACACACACACACACACACACACACACACACACATATATATATATATATATATATATATATACTTATAAAGGTTTAATTATAGGCTTCTATTTGGGCCAAAAAGAGATTAGGGTTTAGTTTTGATCTTTTTTTTCTTTTCTTTTTTTATAAAAGATTTGAGCTTGAACAAATTAGGCTTAAAAGAAATGCTGTTGGGCTTTCATTAAATTTTGGACTTTTAATGCTGTTGGGCTTTTGTTGAACTTAAGCCTTATTTAGTCTTGGGGCTAATGGAATTTGGTTTTGGTTTGATTTGGGTTTATCTTTTGTTTGTGCATTTTAATTTGGGATTTTCTTTAATTTAGGCTTTATTTTATAACACTTTGGATTTGTTGAATTTTGGCCCAACTAGTTAGGTCTATAAGAAAATCTAGTTTCATATATAACTTCTTAAGTTGTAGGGTTTATGAGTAAGAGCCCAAATTTTTCTAGTCATCGGGATGGGAGCAACGGTCGACAAAAGTAATATAACAAGAAGAGGTTAAAGAGGTTAAGCAAGATTAAAGCCAAAGCCCTACAATTAAATCCATGAAAAAGATTATTGTAGAGACCAGGTACATGTTAAATTTTTTTTTTTTCATATTTTAGGTAAGAAAAGAGACCAAAATAAATTTGGGCATGACGCTAAAATTTTTGCTCGTTAAAGGTTGAATTAATAATATGTGAAAGTGAAATTAAAGTACACGGTGATGAAAGATATTATTGTGGTTGTGTTAGTAGAGAGATTCAAATATTAAAATGTGAACAAAATTGGAGAATTGAGTGAAAATTTAAGTAAATTTTGCATAATTCAGTTCATGGGTCACCGCTCGAGCGGTGGGGGTCCGCTCGAGCGGACTATCGGGAGATATTGAGAATATTCTCGAACGTTGGAGAGATTTTGGGGTGGGATGTATATATATATACACACATTAGCCACATGAGGGACATAACTACGTTGCCCACCTCTCATCTTCTCTTCTCTTCTTCTTCCTCTTAGAGAGAGAGAGAGTGAAACCCAAACCCATATGAGAAACCATAGCCCTCCACCATAAAAATTGAAGGGTTGAAGCAAGATTGAGAGCCATTGAGGATGGAAATCAAGTTTTGAAGCAAGGAGGTAGGAGATGGAGCATCAAGAAAGCAAGATCAATCAACATCCAAACCCTAGGAGGGAGAAATTGGAATAATATCAAGCTTTGGAGCAAATCCGTGGTAGGATCTAGATTCTCTCGTATGTTTGTGATGATTTGAGTCGATAATTTCTTATAAGAGTAAAATATAATAGATTTTATGCATGGTTTGAAGGGATGATAGAGTAATGTGTGGATTGAGTAGGGTTCTCACGAAAATTTGAGTTTTGACAAATGATAAACCGTGATTTTGTGAAATCATTGCAGAAAAAGGGATTATGAAGTTTGAATCTAATGTTCTTATGGTGACAATTGAGATTTGAGGCCTATTAGATGAAGGATTAAGGGTTTTGAAGTTAGAAACTCAAAATAGGGGCAAATCTGGGATTTTCTCGGCCGACAGCGCGCTCGAGCGGAGCCCTGTCCGCTCGAGCGCTCAACTGGGAGAGAGTTGGGCGCTCGAGCGCTCGATGTCCGCTCGAGCGGACTGACTGCGCAGTGCCAATTTTGTTCGATCATATCTCCCTCATCCAGACTCCAAATTGGGTCGTTCTTGTACTCAAATCGAAATCCCAGAAGTCCTCTTTCCAACAACACTACTCTCACAAAAAAACTCATTTTGTAGAAAAAATTATGATTAAAATAGTGAGAGTATGTCAAATTTTCTTAACTATATTTTACCCGTTTTTGGCCAAATATTTAAAAAAAAGATATTTTCGTTGATATTAAACCTTTTAATCAAATTTCTTATCCATTGGGTTATGGTTTTACATATCTCACTATACTTGGGTTCGGATGCTAGTATCATACCGATTGATGGTGTTTGTGATAAAAATGGATTTTGATATGTGACTAAGGTCTCGAGAGCTAGTATGGGCGTGGAAATTTGTGGACAATGTAGTGCCATGGTTATTATTTAAGGGTTTATGTTTTAAAGAGAAAACATAGATTTTAACTTGTATATCCATGTATGCGTATATGATGGGTGCATTCCGTTTGTTTCAAATGACATGATCATATGTGAGTTAATTATGCGTTGGCACTTCATGGAGTTGATAATTGGAATGTGATTATGAGAAATTATGTGTTGAAATTTATGATGGCATCTGAATTGAAAGAAATAATGGAATGTTAAAATAAGACTTGATTGAAAATGAAATGAGAAGTTGAAATGTAAAAATTTAAAAGAGGTATTATGAGAAAATATTTGGGGGAGAGAAACCAGTTGTGGGTTGGACTCCCGAACTTTTGTGAAAAATGAACAACTAGTGAACTGTATGGATTAATGTGGATTAAGTTTGCCTGGCAGGTCCGTGGTGAAAGACCGAAAGCTTGCGCAAGATGGGGACCATGTGCCCACGGCTTAGCCCCTGAAACGTGGTGTTGTATCGTGGTGAGTTATAGATCTATCTATTAACCAATGGCTTTGGCCTATTGAGATAATAGGGAGGGGTTTCTATAAGCTGCACCCGATATCGATTTATTAATTGTGATACGATTTTTGTGATAAATCGGGTAATAAAATGTGATTTGATTTTTGGTGAAAAACTGAGAAACGAGAATAAACGTGAAAGAAATGGATATGTTGAAAGAGGTTTAATGAATGAATAACTTGGCGTGTGTAAGTGTGTGTGTGAAAATAAATAACAAATTTATGGAATGTGCATTTTTTTTCCGATTGCACCCATCACACCTCACAAATCATGCATTACATATGAGTTAATCTATGTCCTACGAGTTTCGGCTCATGTATGTTTACCAAAACATTTCAGATTTTGAAGACCTGGGACGATACCATGGGCAGAGGATGCTTTAGGAAAACTTAGAGGGAAGACTTTGTGTTTATTTATATTTTTGCATCATGGTTGTACGTAAACCAAAATGGAGAACTATAATCAAAGATATTATGATGGCAAATGAAATTGTTCTTTGAGATTTCAAGCCTTTGTTGTAAACTTTACATGTGCAAGGACATAGTTGTTTCAAGAGAAGTTCTTATATAATTAGAACTTAAATTATGTGGTAAACAAAAGTCGTAAATGATGATCCATAAGAGAAAGGCTTGGGGTTGGTTCACGGGTCCCCGAGGTTCGGGCCGTGACAGAATGGTATCAGAGCACTAGGTTCGAGTACCTAAGAGCCGTGGAAATAACGATGACCTATAGATGTGACTTTTTTTTATGACATTAGGCATCATTACACGGCATGAATTGTGTGCTTGCATGAGTTTCTGGTTGAATTGTGTTGCGTATGTTATGTGTTTATGTAAGCATGGAGGGTTAAGTCTTGGGGTGATGTGGCATGCCATATGGCGTCTGATCAACTATTTTGGAGTTCAAAATAGAAAATCGTTTGGCCGACGTTCTTTCTCTGAGAAATCTGAATTAGTTGCCCAGATTGTCGCGTTGCTATGGGGCTTTCCCTCGGTATGTGAATATGTGTTGATGTGATGTGATTAGGTGTTGGGTAATGTATAGCTTGACACTGGGAGGTTAAGTTGAGTTTAATCTAGTGGGGTGTTGTGAAGGTCTTGTGGTAAAAGTTATGCCCGTGAGGCTAAGGTGAGTTATGGTTTGGATGGTGGTGTAGGTTGTGGGAGTGTGACCTGGTGGTTAGTAATTATGGTGGGCGTAGGTTCGAGAAATGAGCAGTGACTGTTCAGAGTATGTTGTATCCATGTGAGTCGAGGGTGACTGTAGTTAGTTGTTCATTATGTGTTGAACTACTAGTGGTTTGACGGACAAGTATGGTAGATTGTTTGAAACCCCTTGGAGGTTGTTAGTTATGGATGAATATCAGGCGTGGTTTTAGCCGTTAAGGATTATGTACGTCATGAGCCGTGCTATGTCTTGAGCCGTGCTGTGTCATGAGTCGTGTACCCCGAGATTAGGTATGGATGGGAGCACAGTGGACGGAAACATAGTTGACAGAAGTGTAATAATCTCCGGCCTAAAGTGTGTCAGAAAGTCTGTGCTTTGGCACGTGGTTTGGAGTGTTCCTTACCCTGATGGGTGTTGTTAATAACCACTATGGTATTTTGTGATTTTAAAGGTTGAATTACTGACCCTTTTGTTTTCCCTATGGCGTGGTGCTGAGATGTGTTTCTTGATAAAAATTAAAAGCGTATGTAGATAGGGTATGTGAATTGAAGATATTATCGATAGGTTGGTTGTCAAGTGATGTGTGTGTACATAAGAAGAGATGTATATTGATGGTAGTCGTGATGTGGTGAACGAAGATTTGAGGTCGTTTGGGAAGTTTCACGGAGAAGAGTTTTGTGACTTGAGTCGTTGTTCTCAAGAGTAAGAGATTATGTGGAATACATAGTGTTTAGTAACAATGTGAATGTGTGAAGTTTGTGGAGCATAGTATAGATGTTGTTGGTGTGGCCGACTCGGTCGTCTTGGGATGATGTGTTGGTACGAGGAGCTCCCATAAGGGGATGATGCTAGTATTATGTGGCGTGGCGTAAGATCTAGAGATGGTGACGTTATCTTACTGTTAGGGGCAAGGGATAGGATGGTGTCACATGGTTTAGAGTTGGTGAGCGAGGTTCGTTTTTTTCAAATTGCTTGTAGTTGCTTTTATGTTCAGATAGTGGTGTTCCAGTGGTACTTGTATGGTGACATAAGGGACGGGTGTCCTCGGCTGAATGTTTTATGTTTTGGTGGGTGTATTGGTCGTGAGTTCGAGATTGTGGCTTGGTTTTACCTACACATTTGGTTGTTACCACCCTGTTGAGAATTGAGTGACGTGACGCAACCCTATGAAGAGATGCCATATAATGATGCGGGTATATGTGTGTTGTTGTCTTTGGCGGTTAACTAGTGAGGGTCTGGTGGACACGTGTGATATATCGTTGGGAGGTGAAGAAGTGAACGATGGTTGATGTGCTTGAGTAGAGGTCTAAGTGTGAAGACCTAGTGCAACGAATCATGTACACATTGTGAATGGTGGCCGATGACGTTTGCACGATGATGACGGATGTCTTTACAAGGGTTTGTGGTTAATCTTCTCTTGAGCCGAGTGAGAATTGGTCTCCCTAAAAGGTAGTGATGTTAAGTAAGAACCTAGCGTTAGTTTGTGGTTTCACTAAGAAGAGAGATGTTTCATAACTGGTTGACCGATGTGATGGTTCATTCTTGGTGAAAGTAGAACGTTGAGATTGTAGGAGTACAGATTTGTTTACTCTTGGTTTCTTGGAAGGCCTGTTTGAACTCGAGTGTATGGGTGATGTTTCAGGAGATGTAGTTTAATTTGTATGAAATGCTAGTAGCTTTAGTTCAAGTCGGATGAGGCCTCTAACGAAGTTCAGTGGTTTAACTGTTTATGTGGTGAAATCATCGTGTATCGATTCTATAAAATTCTTATAGGAATACAGACTCGTGGTTTGGCCCATTAGGATATAGTGCTTGGGAACCATGTTGTGTGCATGAGGTTTGAAAGGATCATAAAAAGGGTTCGATAGTATGGTTGGCCTAGTGCTGAGGTGGAATGTTTTAAGCACGATATGTTTGAAGATTGTTCATGTTCGACCATAGGTTCATAGGTGGGTATGCTGTTTGCCTATGAGAATAAAGTGTGTAGTGATAGGTTTCAATAGTATGTGTGGATTGGGTGGCCTAAGGCAATAGGCAAGAAATCGTGCATTAAGATTTCGACGATAGATACATGCCTAGGAAGCAGAAGTGCCGGAAGCGTTTGCATGATGGTGGAAGTTAATAGTAACTTTGAATAAAGGAACTCAAGAGTAAATCTTCTTTGTTTGGGTACCGTGCATTTCCCGTGTAAGTTGCTTGGACAGTGGTTTCGAGGTTGTGATTTTTTTAGTGAAAGTTTGAATTAGTGAAGTGTAACCTTGTGAAGTGAGGTTCTAGCATGATAGAAATATTGGCGTTATGTCTCAGAGTATGAAGGGTGATGAATTTGTAGTTCTATGAGAGGTATGGTGCAAGGTATGAGGATTGACACTATTTCTATGTGTGCGAATGAGGTTTGAGAGTTGAGAGCTTAATTGCAATGGGTGACCTGGGTATTATGATCGGGGTTAACGGTAGTTGTGTGACTATGGACTAGGCGACCTCAAGGTGATATATATAGGATTTTTTGAAGACCAAGTGTTGGTGGGTATTAGGAGTACGTTGAGGTTGGGTCATAGTTTCTAGTTGTTTTGGGGAAAGTGGGAGTCTCAGTGGATTGGTGTTCGTGCTGCGACCCTTGAGTGTGTACCTATGACATGGATACTGTCGAATCGGGTGTTCAGAAGACTAAGTTCCTCATGGGTTTTCTGAATAGAGTTTGTTTGTTTTATTGGGTGAATATACGTGCGTAGAATTGCGTTCTCTTTGAGATCGAGTTGGTAGACCAGGAGTTTGTGTCTTGTGGACAAGGAAATTAGTGTTGAGACGTAGAGTTTCATCTACAATGATCCACTGTAAATCGTTGACCGTCGTATGCAACTTGTTCTGGTGGGTACGGTTGTGCCTCTTGCTCCTAACAAAGTAGGAAATTTGTTGGAACCTTGCGGCTGGGATATTCGTGTGGTGTGTTTCTAATAGGCTCTTATAAATTTGAATTTGTGTTCAATGTGGGACTTGGGATTACCAGCAATTCTTAAAAATGTGAAGAGTGGTTCGACCATTTGAAGGGAAGATGCGAATGCACACGATAGTGACAATAAGTGGGGGCAATGCAAGTGTGGAAGGTTATAATTGTTTAATTCGGGGCATGGTAGACTTAAAAGACCGATGGGTGTGTGTATGGTTGTGCTGCAATTTGTATGGGACTTTTAACTCATGTGGGGTGCTCAATCGTAGTGGTTCACGAAGTTCAAGTGGCAGTGTTGGTTTCATTTTGATGGCTGAAGGGCTAGAGTGATGTACTGCAAGTATTAATATGATTTTAAATTTGTGGTAGTTAGTTGACTGTAAAGGTATGAACGATTTTGGGCGTAATATGCATAACCCAAGTGACTAATACCCAAGTTTGGTAACATGTGTTTGGGTTGCAGGAGTAGTCCTCGGTTTACAGCTGTGAATTTGGCTATGAGTTGACGAAGATGGGAGAATCTTAACCGTAGTAAGACCTACGACGTATAATGCTATAGTTAAAAATGTTTAGTCTTAGGGAGCGTGTATGTGATGTGAGATGGTGATCATAGATGGATAGTTAGTAGTCAATAAGAGAGTGGTTGATTCTAGCTCTGGTGTTAATTCCGGGTATGAATTGGTATTATGTTATACGATGAACCGTTTAAGATTGATCAAACCCGGTATGAATAAAATTCGTTGAATATGAATAATTCTCCTAATTGTGAAAGAATGGTGTTTGAAAATAAAGCCTAATGGTAGTGTGACAATTTCGGGACTAGAGGCGTGTTAGCATCCTTGAGTTATATCGTTTCGAAAGAACAATCAGGATTATGGACTAAGAAAGATGCTATGTAGTTCGAACAACTAGTGAAGTATGAGAACAGATATTAAGATTGAAGGAAGGTTTGGTGTGACTGAAGACGAGTTTCGGGGACGAAATTCTCAAAGGGGGAAAAGTTATAGAGACCCGGTACATGTTTATATATATATTTTTTTCATATTTTAGGTAAGAAAAGAGACCAAAATAAATTTAGGCATGAGGCTAAAATTTTTGTTCGTTAAAAGTTGAATTAATAATATGTGAAGGTGAAATTAAAGTACACGGTGATGAATGATATTATTATGGTTGTGTTAGTAGAGAGATTCAAATATTAAAATGTGAATAAATTTGGAGGATTGAGTGAAAATTTAAGTAAATTTTGCAAAATTCAGTTCAGGGGTCACCGCGCGAGCGGCCTATCGGGAGATGGTGAGAATATTCTCGAACGTTGGAGAGATTTTGGGGTGG
>JAOTRH010096584.1:0-16187 GCA_034768845.1 Heliamphora exappendiculata
ATTAATTTTGTACATGAATAGGCTATTTAATAGCGTATTTAAACTTTATAACGGTCGACATAAATATTATGATTACTAAATTAGTTTTGTATTTTTTTATAATATAGTAATTTGAATTAAAATTACAACAAAAATTATCTCAAATTTTAATAATATATTTTCATTTTAATACAAAATACTAATTATCTATTTCAATTTATACTTGGGTTGTTCCGTTTTCGAATATCTCCTTGATGTTTAATCCCTTAGAAAGGACGCAAAAGAGTTTTTATAGAGACCTACCACCTCATTCTCCATTAGACAGATCGAATCACAAACTAGAGCCTCAAAATCACTAAAAGCCTGTTTGGTAATTTTAGCCTTTTGATTTTTTGATTAAAAACGTAAAAAGTCAGCATAGTCCACTTGGCAAAAAAACAAAAAAAGTAAAAAGTCAAAAAGTCATATCAAAATGCTAATTCCTAAAATATTTTAGTCAAATTACAACTACTTTTAAAATATAATAATACCATTTATTTACAACTTATTTACTACTACTATCAACTACATATAATTATTAAATATCAAATGTTAGTCGCCTCGAGCTGCACCCTTTTCACGGGTATGAGTGATCCATTCTCTCTAACATCAATAGAAATCAGCATAGACCAAGTTCAAACCGCGCTTCAAGTTGACCCTTTTTGTAATCAACAGCTTTCTTGTACTTGGGCAATTTTATCAACTCCTAAGTCTTAGCTTTCTCCGATGACTCCTCCTTTTGTAACAAAGCTACTTGCCACTTGTCTCTATCTGAGTTGTTTGTAACTTTCTTGTAACACAAAAGATCTCCACTAAAACTTGCTATTAGGGAAAAGCTGATTGTTTCCTCAATGCCATACTTGACTGGTGCTTTGTGAGTCTATTTCTCTCTGCTTTTAACAATTGTATTTGGCTTTTCTTCCTATTTCTATTGCTGCTGAATCAAACCACCATCACCCGATTTATTAGGTGAACAATTCTGGTCAAGTTCCACCTCGACTGTTGCTTTCTTCTTCTCAAGCTCTAACATACTACGCTTATCGATCTGACCAAGCTACATATGCCAGAGTTTTGTGCGTCCGTGTTAGACTCTACCTGTGTAATAGTGGTAACTCCGTGTTAGACTCTACCTGTGTAATAGTGGTAACTCCACTTACTACTGTATCCCCTACCAGTTTGTAGAGATCCCCAACTTTCAGCCCCTTCATGATCACCATAGCCTATCCGCTAATCTTCTTCGCTCCACCTTTTGTTGTTACCCACAACTGAAAGACTCTAATGTTCCTAAAGAAATCATATTTTTCTATAGGCTTGAAATATGTCTGATATTCCCCAAAACCCTTATAACTCTGTAGACACCCTGATTTGACCCTGCCATATCTTAGGTTTGTCCAGATGGATCCAATGATGAAAACTGAGAGGAACGATGCTCAAAAGTCTTCGTTCGATAACCGAAGATTAAGTCAAACTCAGTGCGTCAAAGAGACCAAACCAATCCTTCAGGTTGCAATGTTCATTCCAAACTACCGCATATATTATTTGACCACTCAGTAGCGACCGTAGCCTTTGTTCATCGCGACCGCTGTAATGATTTTCTCGACTGCAATAAGAAACCCTTGGAAACTCTGACAATCTTCGTAGCTGGGCCTTTTGTTGTTACGGTCGTGACCTCATTTCTCGCAGCCGCAAACTTCTATGGAACCTTTCAATCCCTATACGTGTCACCACGTCAGTGAATGACGTTCCAAGACATTTTTCTATAAATTCAAGCCTCGGGTATAGGTTTGGAGGACAATTTGGTTGCATCAAAACTCTACCAAAATACCGACTTGAATTCTCACCTTGCTTACATTGTTGCATCCCGGATTGCTAAAATTAGAGCATTCCTCGGTGATTAGTGGATAGAAGGACGAGTATTTCATCTCCGATTTGAAGATATGCCTGGATCATTGTTCTGTAGGTATAATAGTAGGAATTTCGGCATTTCTCTTTTCACATTTTTCTATATTTGATGGGAAGGCTGGAATTAAGTTTAATCTTATCGCTTTAAATTCACCATTTACATGATCTTGTCTTGTTGTCATTCAATATGTTTGTTATCATTATAATTAAAACAATTTTAAATAGCTCAGTAATTTTGTCTCACTTTGTAATCGAGCACCCAACTCATTGTACATCAAAATTCAGTAAAGTAGTGTCTAAATAACATGGGGTCGCAACAAACAATGTTGCATGCATAATGATTGTACACTAACATTACCACGACTGCGACATCATTACTCGTGACCGTTAGATTCAGATCTATTTTCCTTGCGATCGTAACATTGTTATGTCATGACCGCAAACTTCGTTAAGTGTTCTACTAGCTAATTTTCATATTTGTGATATTTTACTTATTCCCTGCTATGTCCAACATGTATCTTTAGCATAGTTTCAACTTGATTAGGATTTAGGACTCTATTTTCCTTATTCTAACATAATGTTCTGTTTCCCCCTTTTAGGTGTTAATATAATTAGAATATGTATTTTTCTATTTGATTTTGGAAGTTCTTTCTCAACCCCTATCTTCTATATTTGTATGCATTTGAGAGGTTTAAAATTAAGAACCAATGATAATGAGTAGAGGCCAATTTTATGGTTAGGAAAAATAACGTGACTAATATCTTTTTCGAATTGTACCTTAACTCCTAAACCTAACTTTTTTTTGTAATGAAAATGATCAGTGGCTTATTTTGTTTTTCTTGATTTTTCTAAAAAATAAAGTGGCAACTCAATTTTTCAAATGTAATGGGTTTCACATTTTTTATTTTTAAAGATTTTATTTTCTTTTATAAAATCTTTTGAATTAAACAAATGAATCCCCTTTACAAGAACTCAAACAAAATAAAAGAAAACGCCACAGTATTTTCTGACGACTCCGTTGAGGACTGATTTTTCAAAACTTATAAGAGGGATAAACTTGAAAACATCATTGGTTCTTAGTGTTAAACTTATCATTTGTATTTTCGCATGCATATTGCATTGTTCTTCTGCCACCTCTTAGCCTACCCGATACCTCAGTTACTTTATTGTCTCGGAACTATGTTAGGAAAGCAACAAGCCTTCTGGTTGCATGCTCCTTTAAGTGCAGCAATAAGGGTTATTGCGTATTGTTTGACCATGCCTTGCACCACTACCTGGCATGGGAGGTATATTCTTGACCCTATTCAAAAGATACCCTGAGTGTTGACCAAAACCATCATTTTCTGCATATAGTACCTTAGAACTTTTTTCCTTTAGGATAGGAACCAGTAGGATTATGTGTTTCCTTTTATTATGTGTTTTGTTTGAATTTTATTTGTGGCCTTATTTTGTTTAGGATAGTTTTTCTCATGGGGTTTTGCTTGTTTTTCTTCAGAATCCTAAACGAGTTGTAGTCTTGTTTAGAATAGTTTTCTTCTCGGGGTTCTGCCTATTTTTCTGCAGGATCTCTATGGAGATGCCGCCTTCTTTACGGTGTTTTCTTTCTGGTGTTCTTTCAGTTTTTTGAAGGGGCCCAGCCGGGGCATTGTCTAGGTTTGGTGTACGTTTTTGTTCCTTATTTTTTAACCTTGATCGAAAGATCGATCATGTCTTGTCGAAATGCTGCCCATTTTTTAGAACGTTGATATTCTTTTTCTCTTTTACATACTGTAGTCCAGACATTAGATCATTGACTTGCAAAAATTGCATCATATTCGCATTGAGGCTCGATCGGTTAGTGGTAGGCTACATAGAGTTTCTAAAGAAGTCTCTAAACCAAAGATGGCCAATAACAAAGTGAATCTGACTGCTTTAATGCGAACTATAATGGACATACAGCGAGCTGTGGACCAACAAATCCAAGTTCAAAGTCAGTGGTAGGCCTAGATATGAGCAATTCAAGCTCAACTATCAGGTTTGAATGAATAAATGAATGGCCAAAAAGGCGATGGGGAAGGGGATAACTTCTGGGAAGAGAATCAGGTGCCTGAAGGGCCTCAAGTTGCTGCACCTCGTGTTGATCGACCGGCTGCAGTAGAGGAGGAAATTGTAGCTCAATTCCACTAGTCTGTGCTGGCAGACAAGATCGAGATGATGGAAAAGGTGCTGAGAAAGGAAAAAGAATTAGAGGAATATATGCTTGATGTGGGGGGACTTTACTTGTTTCCCGAAGCCAAATTTCTTGAAAAATTTAAGATGCCCGATATGGAGAAATTTGACAGGACCAGAAACCTAAGAATTCATCTGAGAATGTATGTTGGTACCCTTGCTCCCATGTAGATCAATGATTAGCTAAAGGCTTAACTATTTCATCGATGTCTTTCCATAGCTGCCCAGAAGTGGTTCTTGTCTTTGGACATTGCAAAAACTCAGACTTGGGAAGATATATCTATTGCTTTTGTTAGCCAGTACAACTATAATGTCCAATTGGATGTAACCACTCGAGAACTGGAGAAAAACCGATAAGAGAGTAAGGAGTCTTTCTTGGACTTTTTGACCAGGTAGATAGGAAAAACTACCAAGATGACTAACCAACCAACAGAGAAGGAACAAGTTAGGATCGTGGTAAAAAACCTCCAATCCCCCTTGAAACGATACTTGATCACCTAGCCACTATCCACATTTGAGTAGTTGTTTGACGCTAAGGTTCAGATCTAGGATGCGATCTAGTCTAGAGATATCGAGAGGACTAAGTCCAACCTAAAATCGAGAAGGTCGTATCCCTTCAATGACCAGAACCAACCCACATCCTCTACTAACTATACAGCACGATCTTATGAAGTCAACTTGCTGAACCCGCAATCTGATCAATCTAACTCTTCCTCCGCACTACGGGTTAAAAATAACCAACAACTGCAATCAAGGATGCCAAGAAGAACCTTTACCCCCTCAACGTTCCCTTAACTATGGCCTTAAAGTGACTTGTTCAAAAGGGGATAATCAAGCCGTGTTGGGCCCAAAAATTCAAGATCCAGTGATTAAGTATATGAATTAAGTCAAAAAAAATCCGAACTAGCAAGTGTGAGAGTTGTATACTAAAAACTATGATTTTGAATTTTGGTATTTAATTTTATTTCTTAATAAAATTAGTTTTTTCATTTCATTGGACAGACCATCGATACGACTGTAACACAATATTTTAATAGGTTTGTCTTGATTATGAGAAATTGTAATTATTTCAACAATTATTCTGACTAATTGTGTAAGTACATTTTTGTGTATATTGCAGCATCAGCATCAGTCTATGTCCAGTGCCTATAACATGATTATGAACCTTAGAGAGATGTTTGGAGATCAAAATTGTGCTAATAGGCAGGTGACCATGAAATCACTAATGAACACAAACATGACTGAAGGCACCTTAGTTAGAGATCATGTTCTCAAGATGATTAGTCTTCTATAAACTGGAGATCTTTGGAGGTGAAATTGATGAAAAAATCTAAGTTGATATCATACTCTATTCGCTGTCTTATAGTTTTAAGCAATTTGCCTAAATTATAATATGAACAAACTCAATTTTTTTCTGGCAGAACTACTTAAAGAACTTCAAGCAGCTGAAGGTGTTCTCAGGAAGCCAGGTAGTGTCTTTGTAGCCTGAAAAATGTTCTTCGTCTAAGTCGAAAGGCAAAAAGAAGAAAAATATTCAGAAACAGGGAGGCACAGGTGCAAAGGTAGCTAATGGGCCAAAAACAGGTGTGAACAAACCGAAATACAAGTGTTTTCACTACAACCATACAGGGCACTAAAAGAACCAATGTCTAGTCTTTCTCAGCAAGCAGAACAATCAAGGTAATTTCTGTTCACTAGTTGTTAAAATATTTTTAGTAGTGTTATCTATCGGTACCTGTTGTGTAAATGCGTGAACCACTAATCATGTCTACAATTCTTTGTAGGGGTTTAGGAATCCAGACAGCTCAGTGATTGAGAGATATACCTATACATGTGCAATAATACAAGGGTAGTGCAGGCATTTTGTTTATTCGTGGGGTGAAGTGGATATCTATTATTTTTAGAAAAATGTTCATTTTTTTTCCAAATAAGAAAATCCAAGGTATCTGAGCGTCCTTTTTAGAAAAATAGAATCGTCACTTGATTTTTTAGAAAAATCAAGAAAAACAAAAGATGGCTGTGGGTCTTTTATAAAAAATATAACCAGAGAAAAAGAGAGTTCGTGAGATAAGGTACGAAAAGGGAAGGTGTTAGGCACCCTTTTCGCTCAACCGCGAGGTTGGCCTCTACTTGTTAATGTTGGTTCTTGTTGTAAATTTTTTAAAGGTAACATATACAGATTGCGAAGTTTCAAACAAAAACAAGTAGAGAAATAACATTCTAGCTATGATCCTAGGCTCATGCAACTTGGTTATTATTTTTTAATATGCCACACATATCATTTGAGCAAAACAAAGCGAAAAACATGCGAGGAAGCGATGAAACGAACAAATAAAGGTCTAAGGGTCATGCAACAATATTTCTATCACTATCATGCTATGAACAGGCTATACAGAATAAACATAAAAGATTTGAACAATATTTTTGAGCTACTGGATAAACATAAAACTCACGGTCGTAGGAACAAATATTGCGGCTATGACAAAATAAGTCACAAAACCTGCGACCATGACAAAATAAGTTACAAAACCTGTGAGAAACAGAATGAAAAAGATCACGGCTGTGGTAAATAAAAGTTGTGGCCAAGGTTTTTAAAGATTCATAAAGGGTATAATCATCATATAAGGTCTAAAACAGGTTTAAATGGATAGAACATGCAGGACATAGGCCATAACCCATTTCTTCTAGGTTAGATATACCATATTTCATTCTCTATACAAGAAGTATCTCAAAATAAGACATATAGATCATTGAAATGAATAATAGAATGCTTGAAACACATTTTTCATGTTACTGGCTTCATAAAACCTCACGGCCGTAGTAAGACGATACAACGATCGTAACAAACATGAAAATAAAAGTTGCGATCGTTAAAAAATAACTGATGGCCGTTACTGTGAGTTTAATAAAATACACGGTCATGACATTGTAAGGTCGTGGACGTCATATTTTTATAACTATAGAACATACAAAAAAAGGGGGTGGACAGATTGGAGACCGTGATCCATTCGATCTAGGCCAGATCTACCACTCATTACCAAGCAAGAACATGAACTAAAGTACAGAAAAGAGGAAAGTAAAATAGAATAAGAAAAAGGGAGAAAAACCTTGAAATAAATAAATAACAGAGAGTTTTTATATTTTTAACTTTATATAAACATCACGGCCGTGACAATAGGATATCGCGGGTATGAGAAAAGAAGGCAAAAAGGTGTCGGCCATGTTCAAAAAGGTCACGACCATGAGTGTAGGTTTTACAAAATAGGCGGCTGTGACATTAAAAGATCGCAGCCGTCATATTTCTAGAACCTCAGAAAGTTTTTAATGTGCTTAGTGCTTGTGAGCGTCAAAATGAAATAGAAACGATTGTTAAATACAAAATAGAATGCTACGAACGCACTGTTTATAAGGAAAACTTGAATGAACAATGCTTGAGTTGAAATAAATGACAAATAAACAATGAAAATGAAGGAAGTCACGGCCTGTTTTAGGGTTTGTAGAAGAGTCGTGGTTTCTTAAGGTTATCTCGTATGAATATTCACCTCGAATGGCTCATCGGGTGTGAAAATAGGTTATTTCCAAGCCAAAGCGAGCTCTGCGAACTCCCTCAATGCAAGCAAGACCGTGAACAAGGTCCGAAATGTATGGAATGGATATCGAAATATCAGGTGGGAGAGTATTTTGGCAGAGTTTAGACCTCAAGGTTCTTTCTCTCCCTCTGTTTCTTGAAAAGTGATGCCTATTTATAGGCAAAGTGGGTAGCACAGACCCCCTCTAACATGCTACCACCTATCCAAAATGGGGTAAAAGTAATAGTCGCTACCTTTTTGCTTTTATACTGTGACGACCGCTACTTTTATGACAATGAAAATGATAGCTGCGACTTTAAACTCAACAAGTGGCAGCTAGGACAAAGGAAGTCACGACCTATTTTAGGATTTCAAAAAAGGTAGTGACTGTGAGTTCAAGGATACGACTTATTCTAGAGTTTCAAGAAAGGTGGCGGCCGTGAGGATAAGAATGTTACGGCCTAAAGGTTTTTGGTGGTTTTGTTAGGTTTTGAGCCGAATTCATGATTTTGCTTGCATGTGAGTATGTTTGATCATAACTCTCATTTTTTTTCACCATTGGAGTGCATTCGAGTCGAGTATGTAAGATTCGTCTTGGTCAAATTAGGGTATCTACAGTTGCTCCTCTTTAACAGAGCTTGCAACAACTCGTGGTGCAAGTAGTGTCAAAGATCTAGAGACAAACCGATTGAACAAACCGCAATTCTTAGGCACAAACTAAACATACAAAAAAGCATGGTCATACCCAAATTTCTATCAAGCTTTCTACATAACCCTATTGCAAGGGATTAGACCGGTCGTAGTTTATGAGGTGATGCATATGATACAAATAAGGTAATCATGGCATGATAGATATCTCATGATGTAGGTAGGCACAATGGAAAATATAGGAACTTTAAAACGTCGAGTCAAGACCTGAAGAAATAAACAACAATCCAAAAGCTTTAAGAACTCTATGGGGGTGCCCAGGAAGCAAGTCTTAGGGTGCCTAGAACATTAGGGCTTGACGAACCTAAAAATCGTCTCACAAACTTACGAGGTAGACAATGCTTCACATATGACTAGGGTTTGAAAGAGAGGTTGCCTAGTGCACTAGAACTTTGGGGCACTTAGATCACTAAGGCTTGACAAACCTAAGAATCGTCTCACGAACTTAGGACCTAAACAACGCTTCGCTTATGACTTGGGTTTGAGAGAGAGGTTACCTTGTGCACTAGGGCTTAAGGGCGCCTGATCACTGCGGCTTGACAAACCTAAGAATCGTCTCACAAACTTAGGACTAGATTATGCTTTGCATATGACTAGGGTTTGAAAGAGAGGTTGCCTAGCGCACTAGGGCTTTGGGGTACTTAGATCACTAGGTCTTAACAAACCTAAGAACCATTTCACGAACTTAGAACCTAGACAACGCTTCGTATAGGACTACGGTTTAAAAGATGGAAAGAGGACTCGATGCGAATGACGACTCTTGCTGCTTCCTTCTTCTTTTCTTTTCTCTTTTATTTATTGTACATGGAAGCCTGCATGCCTATTTCTTTACTTAGGCATGCGTTTCTGCTGATACACTCGATGCATTGCACTTGTATACACTACTGTTTTGCTTGGGATAGGCTTTCGTACCTTTAGATTACATTATGTTCATTGTGGATGCTTGTCTCTTTTTCTTATACATATGAAAACATGTTTTCGATCACTCAAATCTTTTATTATGCATGATGTACGTTTGTGAGTTCAATACTTGCCCTGCGAGTCCATTTTTGTGTTGCGAGTTGTTATAGGTTCCTGGCAAGGAATTGGGCATGTTAACAAAGAGGGGAAGTGCTGTCAAAGTCTTTACAAAAAATAAAGTTACGGTCGTGAGGAAATATCTCGTAGTCATGATATTCGAAAAGGTTTGTGGTCTGAAAGATTAGAGTTCACGGCCAAGAAGTTTAATTGCGGAGCTTTTTTTTGTGCAAAAATCAAGGCAGATTCTGTGGTCTCCCTTTTTTAGCTCTATAAAAGGGGACCCTCTAGTCCAGATCCCACTGCTTGAGATATTCTTCATTCTCATTGTCTCTCTATGGCTTATTCTTTCAACAACCACCTTTTATCATGGATGGACGAGTTTCCTTAGGTCGAACACAAGAACTTTATCAACTTTGGCTTGGATACGCTATTCTCCTTGAAGATCATGAGAATCGACTGCCATCTTCTGAGAGGTGCTACCCAACTTTAGGTCCCAATGTCCATGTGTTTCATTTCGGATATGAGGAGTTGTGCCTGACAGTAGAAGACTTTTTTGCTATTCTTGAGATCTCATCTTGAGACGGAGTAAGAGTTTCTACTCCACTTTCGAGTCCTAAGGACCGGTTGATGCAGCCTTGTAGCTACTCCAAACGTGAGGATTCGCTTGTCACCCATGATGGAGTTCTTGAAGTGGTTCAGATCATTGATCGATTTCAACCCATTCAGCTCCAGTGTTGTTATGCTCTTTGTATCTGTTTACTGGCTCATTTCCTCTTGGGATCTTCTGATGGACGGGCTACTTCTTTTTTTAGTGGATGTAGCTTACTAGATTCACGAGGGCTAGGACCCCATTTCAGTAGTTCTTGCTAAGATGCTTCTCGGTCTTGATGTGATCCATACAGAGTGTGCCCCTTACTTTACGGGCAGTGCTTTACTGTTATAGGTATTCATTCGATTCTCCTTTTTTTGTATTTCTCTCTATCTTTTCGCTCAGCTTTCCTTTTTCTATGTTTTTCTCTATCTTTTTCTATTAAGCTCTCTTTTTTCTGTATTTCTCTCTATCTTTTCCCACTCACCTCTCCGTTTTTTGTATTTCTCTCTATTATTTTTGCTCAGCTCTCCTTTTTCATTATTTCTCTCAGGTTTAGCTGATGGATAAGGTAAATCTATCGGAGAAACCCATGTCCAATAACTACAGCGTGAAGTTATCCGTCCATCATCGAGCTTACCGCATTTTCTCCACTGAAGCGGCTCCGAAGGATTGGGGAGGACATTTCCTTGCAATGCACCTCGTTGAATATTTTTCTTATGACTGCTACCACCATAGATCACCCTAAGGTCTTGTTGATTGGCTTAAAGCTGGCCATTATCTATCATCCATACCGCATTCTTCGTCAGTTCGAGCACACTCAAACTAGGCCTGATGCTGCTATAAGCCATCTATATAGTTCTTCTCATTGGGCTCCCTTCTTGGGCCATTTTGGTGGACTTAGTCTTCCCGACTAATGATGCCAGTTGGTAGCGAGTTTGATGGCGAGCTTTTTGGGGATTACAAAGCTTGGGTAGGTAAAGAGTGTGAGTGTGGTGCAAAGCGAGGAGGAGACGCAAAAAGAAGGAAGACTTGACTTTTCTTTGTTGTGCCACAATATCTTGATGCTTTTTTTTTAGTTTTTTTTATAAAAAGAATGAGGACTTGCAAGCCTCTCTTGTTTTTAAAATCATACTGAATTAGTAAAACTTATTAATGAATGAGGTGCAATGTGTGTGCGAGATAGGGTGCGATTTAGGTGCGATCTGCTTGGTTCGATCTAGGGCCTTGTGATGGTTAATCCGATTTATGGGGGGGATTCTTCTCCAATGATTGTAATGTTGGGGCTGAATCAGTTCGGGGCTCTTGCATCTTTGGATCCGATGGAAGACAATGATGATCGTACTATAATTTTGCCCATGAAACTAGTGAAATCCAATCTGTTCTCTTAAGCGTGTATGACATGGTTGAAAACGAAGTACAACGAGTTCAGAGAGGTTTAAATTCATTTATTTTGGAGATACTTAAGAGTATAATTCTAGTGTAGCACGCATCTCAAGGGATATACCTGATACCTATTTTTTGCCTAGATCATTCCTGAGGAATCGTGGAGGCTACCGAGGTAGAGGAGCATTCGGTGGTCGTGGAACTCATAGAAGGGGCTCGAGTCTGCTTGGGATGGGCAGTGACACTAATGGTGGAGCAGATTCTGGGCCAGCATGGGAGGTGTTCGACAAAATGCCTAAGACAAAAACTTGGGCTTCTCTTCTCAACCAAAGCACTTTAGGTACAACCTTAGAATATGTAGAAGTTAAGGATCCATGTCACCCAGAGATAATAGAAATTAAGGGTGATTGGTAAATAATAAATAATGGGAAACATGCTTAGTTTGATACTTCCTTGATATAGATTTGGCATTTGGGTTGGTCTGAGCAACGACAAGGACTTTATGGGGTCATGAAGGTTTAGTGGAGGTTTTTGGGAATGGAAATGGTTTTTACTTCTTCAAATTCCAGAGTACCGAAGCCATGGAGAACATACTAAATAGAGGCCCATGGCACTTTTTTGGTAGATTTTTGATTCTTCGAAGATGAAAAAGGTGGCTTAGGCTAACGAAGGAGGCCTTTTCTAAAATTCCTATATCGGTAAAGCTTCATGACCTCCCTCTTGAATTTTGAAATTCTCAATGTCTTTGTAGAATTGCAAGTGCTTTGGGAGTACCATTATACTTAGATAAAGCCACAGACACCAAGCAAGGTATTTTTTATGCTCAAGTGTGTGTTGAGATTGATGGTACTAAGGAGCTAATGCATTCTATTCTGGTAAGATGTGAGGGTGAAGTAGTGGAGGTTCGAATTGAGTATCAAGGCTTACCCCCGACTTGTTCTCACTGTAAATCTTTTGGGCATTATTTGAAAAATTGTAGAAGCAAACCTACTGGTAGTTCAGGTGAGGGTCCTCGAGTTAGTAAGGGCGAGGAGGTAATCTCCTCTAATCTTTCTCTATGTGATTTGAGCAAATGTAAGGATACGAAAGTAGGTGTGGACAAGGCTAATGATAGGTCCAAAGAGGTCATTGTAGCAGAGATTAAAGAGGTGGATACCGTCACTATTGTTATAACTGAGCAGGAAAATGTGGTTGATTGCCTTGAAAAGGTGATTGTTCGAACCCCATTAACTAGAAGCCAGTCTATTAAGGCTAAGGAACATGTTATGTGTGATAGTGTAGGGACAAAAGATATGCCCCTCATTCCAGCTAACGACGGCGACCCAGCTTCGTCATCGATAGTAAAACAAAAATCGGGGATGAAGGCAAGCAATAATAAGAAGAAAAAGAAAAGGGCATTTGGTTCGATGGGTTGGTAGTTAGGTAGATGTGGCTGGTTTTTGGGTGCTGGTTAAGCTTAACTAGTGGTATTGGTGGTTTTTTTTTTACTTGTGTTTTCGGTGTTTTGTTGGGCAGTTGTTTGGGTGTGATGTTGGAACTTTAGGCCCCGTTATTTTTTAGGGTCTCTTTGCATAGGCTGTAGTTTTTGCTCCTCCTTGTTTGGGGTTTGGTGGTTTGGTCTTTCGGGTCGTCTTTGTTGTAGGTTTTATGTTGCTTTGTAATTCCTGTGGTATGCCCCTTGCAATCCAATATTTTCTCTTTTTTTTATATACATATAATTACCCAAAAAAAACTTATTAATGAAAGTTTTTTCGCTTCTAGTTTGGGGTGATTTCTGAAACTGTTTCTTAGATTTTTGTTTTTGCAGTATAACTAATTTATTAAAAATACTTAAAGTAAACTTTTGCATTGATCAACTATTCAAGACATGATTACAAAGGATGGCTTTGAACAAAGATTTGGGTCAAACTTCTGACATAAACTGTCTACGTATCCCTGAGTAAGGAAATCAGGTTATAACGTAGTTCGAGGCATGGGTTACCCTGTTAGGGCTGGTATACTGAAAATCATATTTTTAGTATTTAATTTAATTTTAATAAAATTAATTTTTTATTTTATAAGAATCTTTATGAGCAATGTATGTGTATTATTTATTTAATTTTATGCATGAATATCTAATATTTTGTATAGTATTTAATCTGGTGTGTATAGTACGGCTTGCATACAAAAAATCAAATTTTAGATTTTTACACTATATAAGTTTTATGTTCACAATTTATATGAAATAGTCATACCATCAGTACGACTGTAGTACAAAATTTTAGTAGGCCTATCGTAGTTACGGAGAACAGATAATAGCGTCGTTTATTATTTTGACTCTTTGTGCTAGTACACTTTGTGTGTATTGAATGGGACATTTAGGGTAATTAATTTTATACTGACTATATAAATTAATTCACACCCCAATATTATTATGAGTCGTGCTTATCCTCTTAATCCTGAAATAATTATTGATTTATGTAAATTTAATATTGTTGTTTTGATTCATTAGAGAGTACGATCTTATATGGGTTTATATTTTCGGTGAGTTGAATATCGGTATTATTTATATGAAAAATATTAATTATTGATAGAATTTACATCCCGAAAGATTAGGATTTACGATACCCCCTTAAGAAAGCTTATAAGTTTTGATTATCCAGCGATCAAATAAGTTAAGTGAAAAGGATTAAGGAATATCAAGATGCCGACTAAATTAAATTGTCAGTAATTAAATTTAATTGGCGGATATAAAAAATCTTAACGTGGGGAGAAATAGTAAGTATTTAATAACAGGAGCTCAATGCTAGATGGTCTTGAGATTATGGTCAGGGTACAATTATAGTTCTTTAGTAGTGCGAACTGTAATTTAGTATTTTATGAAAATTATAGAAACTACTGCTAGTTTTTCATAATTGCAGATACGGCTATGAAGTTTGCTTAATTGTAAAAACCGCTGATACGTGTCTGTGTTCCACTGAAAGTTTTACTCATAATTACTTTCCAAATCCATGTTGTAACCTTATAAATATGCGGATAGGCTAAACCAGTTTCATAACTTGTCTTCTAAGACTAAAGCTGTCCTGGTTCTGCCGGTACGAGTTCTCAGAGGAATATAGCCCACACTATATCTGGAAATCGCATAAGGAAATCTAGTAGAAGATCTTACAGGAGCTTCAACTTGGATTCAAATCATAGTTGATGATTCGACTAGTAAAAATGTATTCTTCTAAATTAACTTCGGATGCACAGGTTTTATTTTGATCGTTCGTCATCAAAAATTTTATCTGGAGTCCGTTTTGGTGATTACCCGTCCAGTTAATTTTTTTCGTTAATCATTTGCAAAAATAAAGATCTTGACAATCTTGCCTCCAATAATTGGTATCAGAGCTATTTTATTTTTTATTTTTGGTTATCGGGGCCGGATAGTTTTAGAACTGTTGCTAACTTTGTTTTGTAAGCGTTTTAATCCCGATTTTATGATCGTCATCAATTCATGTTTGATTGAATGATTTGTGAATAATGTTATTTCTTTTAATTACGGGGATTGATCTTGATAGATCGAATGTGAGCTTTCGGGACATAGAATTGATGTAATAGCTAATTTTTATTTTTAAAATATCTGTTTAGATTATTTAAGAACAGGCTGAACATATCCAAGAACGGAGACGGCACCGGTGGTAGTTTGGATTTTTACGGGCCACGGATTGCGGTAAGTTTTTAATAGTTTTAAATAATTTTTTTTGATGAATTTCTCAGCAGTATTTATAAATAAAAAATATCATAAAAAATAAGTCAAAAATAGCGAAAAAAAATCACCAAAACAGCTCGATTCCGGTGGCTTTGCCGGCAGCGGTTTTTATTATTTTTTGGACCATTTGTGGAACTATTTTTTGGGTAAGTTTTTAAATATAAAATTAAAATACAACATACCTCAAAATACTGTCAAAACCTAAAAAAAAAAAATTGGGCCAAAATCATAACCTAAGCAGGCGGCAAATAGTAACGACAGCAGATTCCAGGCTATTTTTTAATAGTTTTTTGGGTTATTTTTGAGTTATTTTTTGACAGAAAGATTCTACTCTTCGAGGGCTTTCCAACGGTATAAGTAACATCGAAAAGAAAGTTTAGATGAAGCCAGAACGGCCTCGGGAAGTTGGCGGTCTAGGCGGCGGCGCTAGGGTGTAGCGGCAACAACTTTGGGCAATTTTTTTGGTAATTTTTGGGGATGTTTTTGAGAAGGTTTTTTCATAGAAAAATATTACTTTTTGAGAACTTTCTTTTGATATAAAGTACGTCAAAAATCGAGTTCGGAAAGATGTCGAAAAAGCCTCGAAAAATTGGCGGCATAGTGCTGTGGCGGGCAATAGCATTTTTTGAGGTTCGGGCCATTTTTTGGCCATTTTTTGTATTGGTTTTGAGGAGATTTTTTGATAGAGAAATTTTATATTTTGATAGCTTTTCAACGGTATAGAGCTTGTCCAAAACGGAGCTCAGATGAAGCGGCAGGAGCCGCCTGAAGGTGATAGCAAGGTGGTGCTAGAGGTGGCTGGTAGTTGCAACTCTCCCGAGACAGATTTTGATGTATATTATGATATATTTGAGACTGGTATGATATGTATTGATATATCAGATTATATCAGAAAAGTCTGATACAATCAGAACACAGGAATCAGAGATAAAAGAGGATTAATACAACTTATCCTCCTAGGGAGACTAAAACGTTTCAGTGTTTCACTTGGATCATAAAATCGGAATATATGCATATCGTGTTTATATATATATGAACTGCGTGGATGATTGCATAT
>JAOTRH010096595.1:0-16186 GCA_034768845.1 Heliamphora exappendiculata
AATTATGATTTTAGTTTTAGTATTTAATTTTATTTATTAATAAAATTAGTTTTTTCATTTTATGAGAATCTTAATAAATAATGTATGCATTTTGTTATTTATTTAATATTGTGCATTTGTGTCTTTTATTCTACATAGTATTTAATTTAATGTGTATAGTTCGGCTTACACATAGAAGACTAAATTATCGGTTATTGTATAATATAAGTTTTGGTTAACATTTTAGATGGAACTGAGCACACCATCGGTACAGCTGTAACACAATATTTTAGCAGATCTGTTTTGATTACGGAAAATGGTAATTGTTTCGACAATTGTTCCTACTCATTGTGTTAGTACACTTTGTGTATATTAAACATGACCAAGTTTGGGTAATTAATTTTATACTGACTTTATAAATTAATTTACACCCCATTGTTATTATGAGTGCTTATACTTTTAATATCGTAATAATTATTATTCACGTATATTTACTATTAGTTGTTTTGATTCATTATAAGGTGTAATATTGCATGGTCTATAATCTCGGTGAGTTGAATAACGATATTAATTATATGATAGATATTTATTATTGACGGAATTCACGTCCAAAAAATCGAGATTAATGATACTCCTTAAGGAAGCTTATAAATTTTGACCAAACCAAACCTCGTAGTTGAATTTGATAATTCGATAATCAAATAAGTTAAACGAAAGAGCTTAAGAAAATTTTAAAAAAATCGATTAAATATAATTATCGGTAATTTAATTTAATCAGCAAGTATCTATAATTTTAACGTGGGAAAAAAATAAGTATTTAATAACAAGAGTTCGAATACTACGATTTTGAGAATAAAGTTAGAAGTACAATTATAATTCTTTAGTGGAATGACTTATAATTTATAGTTTTATGAAATTACTTTTGGGGTGAGGCAAGATTTCATAATTACATTGAAAATTAATGTCTTATTTATTCCATAAGTCCCTACTGTAGTATATTTAAATGCGATTATAAGCTCTACGCCATAATTCATATTATTTAGTTTGTAAATAAGTGGCTATAATTTTCACGTTCTCCGAAAATCCTAAACTTAGTTAAGACAAGTTTTGAATAACACGATAGATCAAAATCTACACTTTATTCATGTTTAGCATTTGAAAATATAGCAGAAGGCTTATCAAAATCATCAAACTATATTTCGAAATGTATAATCCTAAAACCAACTTTAGGAGTATCAGCGAGTTTTATTTTGATTGTTTAATATCAAAAGTTTTAATCTGGAGCCAGTTTCGGCATTTGTCTATCCAGTTATTTTTTTGATTACAATTATAAATATAATCTTAGTATATTGACAGTTTGTTCCAACACTCAAATCAAGAAATGTCAACCTTATAAAATAGAGGTGAAGACAATAGTTCTTTTGAGGAAGGCTGCGGAACAGTAACATGTGATGATTCTTTTTTTGTTTTTTTTTGTTTTTGTTTTATGATATACTGAGTCCTCTTCTCATAAGAGTTTGTGTTTTATTGCGTAGAGGTTTGATGTTCTTTCTTTGTAAATGTTGTTTTTTCTTCTTTTGAGAGGACTCTTTGGTTCTTTTTCAGAGAAAAATATTTATGTCGATGCACTACTTTGTTCGATCTATTGTCGATTAGAAATATATTTAAGTCTCATATCTTTTTCTCTAAAAAGAAAAAAAAATACATGGTGTCACAAGCTCTTTTTTGGGATTGTACAATTCGAACCATATGGCAACAAGTTTCTAGGATTTAATACCGACTATTTCGATCCAATTTGATGACCCAATCATATTCTACAAAATTGCATCAAGAATGATAGTATACTGGCTTCAACCAGTTGAGTTCTTATGCTTCAATGGCGAAATTATCCAAACATAACGAATATCTCGGGCTTCAAATCATATATGGGAAGCATCGCGCGATGATGGTGCTGCAAAAATGGAAATATTTGTTCTTTGTTCTGTATGAATCAAATTCTTCCCGGATTATTGGTAAATATGGTTTAAGTTAAGTCAAACATTGTTTACCGACTTGATTGGATATTAGGGACATGTCAGGAATAATAAGAAAAAAACAGGACGTGTTTTCAAAAAAGACTGTGGGATGAGTTTAATTTTATTACTTCTTTTATTAATAGGATCACTCACTAAAAATCCATATATTTTATTAATTTATAGTAGTTTTGAAAAAAGTGCAAGGGAAAAAATATTATAATTAATTTTTTTAAATAAAATTATTATAATACCATTACATAAAAAGTTAATCATACTCACAAAAATTTAAAAAAAATCGTGCCAATATCCCAAATACTATAACTTAAAAACTAAAAATAATGGCATTTTAGACATTTTAATAAAAGCCAAAAAGCAAAAAGTCTACTACAAAAAATTATCTCAAACATTCTCACTTTTTTTATTCCTTTTTTTTTTTAAAAAAAAGCTAAACTTTTAAAAGTCAAGTTTAAAAATTATCCCAAACATGTGTTTAAAAAGTTTTATTTTTTTGTAAATTATTATTATAATTAAGGGCAATATAAAAAATATACAATATGAAAAAAGATAAAATAAGAATTTTATCTGTAATAATAGCTAACGCTAGTAAGATTTGTTTAATTTTTTGACGATTAACTTACGAAAATAGACATTTGATATTAATGACATAACTAGATAGGAGGCCAATGTCATTATAAAGACCTTAGAGGAGGTATTTGTATTTTTAATTAACCTCAAAAGAGATTAATGTAATTTATCTAAATTTTTATTGCTTACATACAAATTTGAGCATGCAAATTTTAAATACAATAACTACTTTTTAACTATCCATGTGTCACCCTTCTAGTATGTATATACTAAGAATTAACTCGTGCCTAAAGACACTTCTACCGTTGATATAAAATATATATGAGACATTTTTTATCCTTTATATATATATATATATATATATATGAAATCTTTAGATTTGACAATACCTCCCCAAACATAGGAAGCTATCCCACCTTGGTAGGCCAATTTTCAAAATCAGGTGCCTGAAATATTGGATTTCAAATTTATAGTCCAAAGTGAGTCCTTGCAGGGACATGTGATCTCAAATTATCTTTCCAAGTCCACCCTCATGTTTACTTTTATAGACCTGGAACATTTTTTCTCAATGTCACTCAAAAAATATCCCAATCCCATGTTTGTTTTGCTTGATAGAATTTTTTTAAAAAAAGAAGAAGATTAGTAATACATTGATCTCGCATCTCTTTTTTACATATCATGAAATGGTTAATAAAATTATAATATACTATGGCATTACTTGTATCATACTTGATTAAAATGAGATAAAATATAAGATAAAGAGTTGACGAATCCTTTTTGGCCAATGAATAAAGGAGGAAACTAGGAAAAATCATTCAAAAGAAGGAACAAATAATTCCAAGGAGAGGTGGATCAACTAATTCTATGAATATTGAACTATTAATCTCCTATATGGGAGATTGTATAATCCAATGAACCAAGTGCGTGACTAATAATCTGGTGAGACAAATTTTTAAAATGTAAGGCTCACATGTTTTTTATCACTTGTCGTCCAACAAAACAAGCATGGCCATTTAAGTTTATCAATGTACGTGCAAATGCTCATGCAAAGTTCATTATTCTGCATAACCCTTGCAACATGATACTCTTTTAGCATATTGTTTCCAAAATGAAGTCAAAGTGACTTTTATTAACTTTTCTTACTTCTACTCATGTTGGGATAAACAAAATGCAAAAATATTTGTAAATTAATATCTTGCCAAAAAATGTCACAAAATTATTTCAAGACTTCAAGAGCAATATCAAAACAAATGGAGTCACCTTGGCTAATAGAAGTAAAACATCAACACAAAAATATGTGAGATATGAGTATTCTGGAATAATCTTAACCAGATGTGTTGTCACCTCCACTGTCGGTCGCAAGAAAGTCAGAATTATTGAGGTGGTTAATGTCGCCCCATCTTTTGATGATCCATTTTTCCTGATTGGACAAGTGGAATATATTGACAGACGTGTTTAGTATCTTAGTACTCCGCACCGCTTCTGTTGGGGCAGCTCGCTGGTGAAGTGCACGGAGGACTCCACCATGAGTAACCACTACCACTCTCTCGCCTGCAGTAGAATACACAACCAGATTGGATGCATTAGGCTAAACAGCAAAAGCACCGTCCCATGACCACAAAAACCTTGTATACAAGTAGGTATAATCTATAAAATTTCTGTTTTAACTGACACAAGAGGACTTCAACGCACAATATGAATATAACCATGTTTCGAATGAAATGTGAAAACTTGATATTCCATTTTCCACAATCCACCGACAAAAATCGTGGATAATATCAGATTTATCTTTTATATGTAAGCATTTCAATACCGGATCTGTCTCCCAGGACCACCTGGATCCAAGAGTGGATCAAACACCCAGAACTCCCATTTATATGTGAACATATGGAGTATCATAACCCATACCAGGAATCATGGCAAATGGTTAAAAGACTGTATTGTGAGTATCATATAAGATGGTAGTCTAAAACACACACGTCACGCTGGCAGATATTTTGAAGATATTGAATGCCTATTTAAGGCCAATGAGCATTTCCAGAGATGAATAAAGAACTTGGCTTGCCTTCTTGCTGCAAGAATGAGGATAAATAAACTCTGAACAAGTATTGTTGTGAGAAGAGAAGCCCAAGCAACAATAATAGTGAAATTATACCTATATGCTTAATGCCAATACTCTGCAATGAAGATGTGCAGCGGTTAAAGAGTTGATCAAGACTTTCCCCGCCACCCTGAAAATTGCAAAAACTGGGATTTTGAGGGACCCAATAAAAGGTTTTTCAGATCACAAGATGTACAAGGGTTTTCCAGAAACTAATCGAGCACGACTTAGCAAACTCTTCGGCACGCAAGGTCTTTCAGTATAACTATGATACAAACCAAAAAGGAGAGGAAAAAAAGGAAAAGAAAAGAAGGTGAGAATTCACGTATTACTGTCAGAATATCATAAAGAAGATTGAATATGTATGAAGCTACTTCAACATTACTTTCTACCGTACTAAATGCACCTCAAAGCAATAATGTTCTTACATGTACTAGATAAAATTTTCTGATTTCTCTCACAAGATTTGTGAAGGTAGATTTTAAAATGGCAAAAGAAACTCTTGCAAACTTTTGACTTAAGAAATCCAGTCAACCACCAAACCATGAAATTTATTAAATTGCTTACTGGGATTTCTTGATCAGTCCTGGCAGATCGAGATGCTTGATATGCATTTGGCCTTAGCTTTGCTGCTTCATGAAGTACAAAACCTTGAAGATCTCCAAGATGCCGTTCCCTCAAGTTAGGATCTTGTATAACCTGAAACATACCAAGAAAAAAATTAACAGGAAATCTGGACATCAGGCTACAGCTACAAGGGATTGAAAATAATGAAGAGTTCGACCCAGAACTTGCCAGCTTAAGAAGAATGACTAGATGAATCTTCAACTTTGTAATACTCTTACAAATTTTATTGTCCATCAAACCTCTACCAGGTGGTTGTGCTTAGTTAGGTTGTGCTTAGTTAGTCTAGTTATAAATAAATGTGCAAACATCTTGACTTCCAAAGCCTCTTAGGAGATGCCCTACATATTTCAAATTTTAATTATAGAATATGTTTAGACTTCTCTGCCCCAATTTAATCGACGCGTATTTTTCTTAAAAAAAAAACTCAATACTTTTCTTCCAACAATCAATTAGACTCCACCAATGTGGCAACGCTGTTCCCTATAGAAGCTAGAATGTCTGGTGTTTCCAAAGCATATGAGCATGTCCAATGGAAGGTGAGGATGACATTAAGTCATCATGCAAGAACTAGGTTTTATACTATTATATAGTAAGAATGGCAGCAGCAGGCTATGTGAAGAAAAAAAAATTATTTTTACATTTTTTATTTTTTTCATGAACATACCTCAGGCACACCACATTTGCCCGCTATAGTATGAGCAGTCTCAAGGGCTCGCTTCAAATCAGATGAGTACACAGCAGAAATTGCAGTCTCTTTACAGAGCCGATCAGCCACCTAAGGAAAAGCAGGCAGTTTAACAAGCATGCGGTTCTTATAAACAAATCGATAATCTTAGTGGGGTCAACTTACAGCAGCTGCTTGTTGTCTTCCTACTTCATTCAGTTCGACATCCAGGTGTCCCTAATGAAACATGACGATTATAAAGAAACTCAAGTTTCAAAGCAAAGGATATATGTTATGCAAGGATCAAAATTTTGTTTCGGTAGTTCATATTCGTCACCTTGGAAACGGAATTGGAAACATGACGGGAATGAAGGAAAAAATTGAAAACATAAGAAAATGTTTGAAAACATGAACTAAAATATAATTTCGTGTGTTTCTAAGGCTAACAAATCAACAATTGAATTGATAATTCACGAAAAAAAAACAATCAACAATTGAACATGTTTAAAGGCTATGTATTCATTTTATAGTCCTAGACTATTAGAAAATTACACTAAAATATGAACAATATTAATGTTGAATACTTATAAAATCTAAATAATGTCAATCAAAGTGGAAAGTTCCCGAGATTTTTCGGTTTTGTGATTTGCCGAAACAAAAGCATGAAGAATCATGAAAACGAACATAAAGGATTAAAGTTCTCCTTAATAAACACACGCAGAGAGAGACACTAATCAAGAAGAATCGTGAACTCAAAACTCTTGGATGTTTGGGAGAAAATTCTAGAAGACGTTCAAAGGAAGAGGGAGCGAACTGAGAAGACTCCAACAGAGAATCTCAGGCAACTATTGAGAAGCCGATGTCTCTTCCTGTAACCAGTTTCATATTGCTCCCTCACCTTTATATAGGCTTCATCTTATCCTTCTCTGATGCTTTCAAACAAAATATGATGGTTTTCTAAAAAAAATTTGCAAACATATTAGATAATTGATCCTTGACTGGAATTCAAATCCCTGCAACGATATGATTCTTTTTTCTTTATGTCATTTTAGCTTTCATTTGATGCATTTCACAAATTTTTCTTTTTTGAATCATTCAACTTTGAGTTTGTCGAATTTCATTCATTTTTGAGTGTTTCGAAACTCATTGGCGACATGATCTTGTTTGGACGGAATCAATTGAGTTTTCGCTTCAGTAATTCATGAAATCAGAAAAGTTCGTTAAATACAAAATGAAATGAATTTTCAATCCTTGATGTCATGCTAAAATAACATGTGATAAGGAGAAAATTAGGACAACCAGTGCCACATATTAACAAGCGGAATTTGAAGAAAGACCGGGACCAATTCGAAAATGGCTTAATTTTATAAATACTGTGGTTCTTGAGAACATAATTTATTGAAGTGTTTCACCAATCCATTGCAAAAAGGTGCTTGAAGATGAAGGATCTGATGATTGAAAGAAAATAGCATATGAATGTAGAGTGTGCAACTCATCCGTTCTTTCAATGCTTGATTTTTATTTAAAGGGAGGTTGAATGTGAGAGTGCAAGTGCCGCGATTCTGGAGTGCACAACAGATTCCACAATTTTTTCATTTTCCCTGCTATGTCCTTTGCCATCCTTTGATTCATCAATTTCATTTCTCTCAAGTCCGTTTACTTGAGTTATACTATATCAATAAAGTTCCTGTGACAAAATCTACAGCTTCCGACCTCCACCAATTTTCAGGCCCTGGAAGGCAAACTAAACAAGCAAGATTACTGCAGTCGTCTTCCTATTCCCTCTAAAGCCGAGAGTTGGAACCTGTCCAATTCATACAGAGAAGCACATTCTCGGTTGTTTGCAAAAGTGAAACATTTCTCCATTTAGAAGTAAATCCAATCTCCCACTTGAAGAAAGAGAGCATTCCGTAAGTATGACAAATTGTGGTGCGGATTAAAAACCATATACAATTACTAGAAGGGCCAATATGTGAAGCGTCACTAGAGTTCCCAACATTTTGGAATATCAATAATGGTATTGTGACCAAACCAAATTAATATACCACATGACGTAGCACAATTACAACATTGATGGAACAGGTCCTACATAAACTCTACTTATATTCAAGATTCTGAGTGTAACAAATCATTTGGTAAATTAATTTAGTTAATCTGGGCACTATAGCATTATTGTTGGAAGATACATGGGAATGTGAGGGCAACCAACTGAAGCTACAAATCACATATATTCCTTTCCATTCTCAAGTACCCAAGAAAAGAAATTCAGAAGCATTGGATAACTCCCCAAAACGATTTGTTGCTTTTCTTGTGGCTTAGAAGTCCATAGATTGTATGCCAACTATTTGTAGCTTGAACTGTTTTCATATTATTAGACATTTAATGAACATTACATGATGATTGATAGAATGATACAAATCATAATAAATCAAACTAAGCTTTTGTTCTGATCAATTGAGATCGGCTACATGAATTCTTTTACGCTATTTTGTTCTGTTAAGAGTATAGTTGTCAAATCAAGATACAAATCGTGTATCGTTTTTTTATTTTTTTAAATCGTGTATTGTATCGTGTTGAGTATTGTAAGATATTTAACATATTTAAAAACATGTTAAAAAATATATATATTTGATATAATACAAATATATTACAAGAATAAAATATTAAATAATATTAATTAATAACATTATGAAAATATAGTTCTCAAAAATAAAAATATACGTTAATTAATATTTAATACATCTGAAATACAATAAGAAATATCACAAATAAATGTTCTATTATAATTCAAATCGAATTTATTGTATATATTATGTTCTTTGTATTATCCTATCATATAAGTTTTAAAATCTTAATATATAATTTCTCAACTACTTCGTTCATAAAAGAAAATTATATCAATGTTAGTTGTCATAAATCAATGTTGTAAAATACTTAATACTAGACGAGTAGATATTTATGAAGGTAAACAAATATTAAAAAAAAATACTCTAAATATCTCAACAATGCAAAACTTTCTAATAATATTTATTTTTACAATTAAATTATCTAAAAAATTAAGTATTAATGTATCGTATGTATTGAGTCATGCATCACATATCGCATATCACATGTTGCATTATATATCGTATATGTATCGTAAGATACAAGTTAATATAATA
The DNA here is from genome assembly GCA_034768845.1 of Heliamphora exappendiculata. Lineage (NCBI taxonomy): Eukaryota > Viridiplantae > Streptophyta > Magnoliopsida > Ericales > Sarraceniaceae > Heliamphora > Heliamphora exappendiculata. The sequence goes on from JAOTRH010096595.1 coordinate 9,133, forward strand.
TACAATATGTGATATGTATTAATTTACCTCTTTAATGCATCGAATCGTAATATATGTACCGCGAATCGTAAGATTTTAACAACAGAAGTTATGAATCATATTTTTAGTTAGTTTCAATAATTTTATATTAGTATTTCCAATATGAATGTCAGTCTCTAATCTCTATCAAAAAAATCAATGAATGAAAGTTTATTAATAAAATAAAATCAAGTAATTTTTTAAATAAGTATATAACACGACACGAAATTTCATCTTTTCTTAATAAATCACCTCATCTCAATTTTAGTCTAGTCCTCATCTAGTGTTTCTTTAGTAAATAATCTATTCGTACGTGTAGAAACTATCATAATTTATTTTCTCTTAAGAGATAAGACGAATTTTTAAAGAATAGGTGACCAAAAAAAAAAAACAGCTATGGTTTAAAGAATAGGTGACCTGAACTCTTCCCTCAACGTTCCATGCCGTTTCTCCATGACGAACGACGACAATCTCAGCATAACCAGAAGGCACAGAGCCGATTCCATCGTCGTCGTGGGAATGAGAATCACGAGAAACCCTAATAACGGGAATGCCAGAGTTACCATTATGCATAGTTTATAAGTTATAACGCAGAGAGAGAGAGAGAGAGAGAGAGAGAGAGAGAGAGAGAGAGAGAGAGAGAACCTTGGATCAGGGTTGGCAATGTTGGACGCGGCCATATCGAGAGGGCAACGAGGAATGGCGGAAAAATTCGACGCTGTTCGGGCATGTGTTCGCGTACTTAATTCGACATGCGGACTCTGTACGCAGATGGTGGAATCTGAGGCGAGGAGGGATTCCTCGCTCAGCATCATCCCAGGACCAAGACCTACCTCCATAGTTCCTTCCTCGAATCTATTCGATTACCAGCGTACGTGGCGAATTTTACTTATTTTTAATTTTTTATTTAAATTTTTTTATTTATCTTATCAAATTTCTCATAAAATCATAAAAAAATTACTAAAAATAAAAATAAAAACATAAAATTTGTTATATTTTAATTTTTTTAAATTTTTTTTTCATATTTTGATAATTTTTTTAATTTTTTCAATTTTTTTTGATAAAAAAATAAAAATAAAAAATAATTTAATTAAATAATAAAAAATAATAAAAATATAGATAAATAAATAAGTAATTATTCTAGGGGTCATTATTGAAGAGAAGGATAAATGTGCAATTTAAAAACAAAATGAAGTGGTTAAACAAAAAAGATAATTACATTTATTATTTTTTTAAATTTAAATTTATTATAAAAAACTTTTTTATAAATTACATTAATTTATTATGTTATTTTTATTTTTCTAACGCCGTTAACAACAATGATAACTTTACTAATTTAACCATAACCTAAACCTTAATAACTCGCCACTCAACTCGTCCTGACTCACTCAACTCAACTCAACTCAATCTTCTTTCTTCTCTCTCAAACGCTCAAAAGTCATACCAAAATACCAAACACCCCTCTGGTTCGAGCCACCCATCCACAACTACGCTCCCACCAGCGCCGACGCCACCCTGCCGCCACCTGCTCCGACGACCCGACGCCTGCTCCAGCGGCGGCGCAACCATCACCGCCGGTTCTGACTCCTCCACCTTCCCCCTCTAGATTCGCGCCGGTTCCGGCTCCTCCACCCTCATCGAATTCGGCAACGTACTCCCAAAACCCCAATAACTCCAATAATTTTCACGGGGCTGCTGCGCATATATATATATATAACACAGAGCAAAACTTACAAGAATTCCCAAACACACAAAGCATCTCCAAATTTCAAAATTTTGTTCTAAATTCATCAAATAACAGGAATTCCCAAACACACAGAGCAATTTGGGTTTCCCAAACACACAGAGCAATTCCCAAACAGTGGGTGGCTTGGTGGTTGGGGGTTTAGGTGGTGGTGATACCACGACCGAGAGAGAGAGATGCAAACCGTGGGAGAAAGAGAGAGGGAGGGGGATGGCTGGCTGTCGGCGAGGGTGGCGATGGGGTCGCCGGTGACGCTGGATGGCGAGGACGGCAGCGCCGAGGGTGGCCGGCGGCCTGGGGATGGGGCGTCGAGGGGTCAGGGCTGCGCGGCGGCGACCTTTGTTTTCTTTCTTTTTTTTTCCTTTGGGAGTGGGGTAGTTTGGGGATAAAAAAATATTAATAAATTTTATTTTTTTATTTAACAGTTAATTAATCGCAGCTAACGGAATGGCATGACATTGTAATTTTAGAAATCACTTAAAATTTTTTTATAATAAATTTAAATTTTAAGAAAAATAAGTGTAATTAATCCTAAACAAAATAAAATTAAAATTTTTAAAATTTAAATAAAAAAACATTAATAGAGAGAGAGTGTATGATTTTTAATAACTTAAAAATTATGGCAATTATTAAAATTTTACAATAATTATAAGAAATGTGAATCACTTCGTTCATGCTAAATAAGATTTTTATTTTATATTATAATATAAATAATAAAGAAAATAAAAAAAAACTCAATTATAATAAAACTCAACATCTCTGTCGCTTTTTTAATTGTCAAAAGTTCAATGCTAATTTTTTAATAATAACAGTCATCATTCAATTACTCTTTACTTAATCGAAGGCCAAAATGGTAAAAGTAGCAAGCTCAAACCAAACGTTACCACATGCAAGTCCACTTTCCAACACTTTCACAGTTACTCTTTCCTCTCTCTCGACCTTTCCATACAATCAGAAGCTCAAAGTTTTCGGCCTTTCATTAGACTTAAAAATATTATAATTCTGTTTGTTTTAACATAAAATATAAAATATTTTATTTATTTTTTATTATTCAGTTAAAAAATATAAAATACTTTTTTATAAAATAAAATAATTATTTTTTAAATAAATTTGAAAGTTCTCCGTTTTTTCAAAAAAACTTTCTTGAGTCTTACCCTTCTCATATTTTTATTTTTTTTGTGTTAATTTCTAAAATAGACACATAAGTCAATAACAATAGTGACTACTGTTTGAAATAATTTTTTAAATAATTTTTTATGTAATTTTTTCATCTTTAATAAAAAATTACGTTAGTTCAAACAATAATACATTTTTAGATTCTCTCGTTACGTGAAATATAAAAAAAAGTAAAACATAACTAGAAAATAAAAACAGTTCATATAATTAAGACGAAAAAGCCTTAAAAAGTAAAAAAAAAATCTAGCCCAAACGGTTATACAATTAGACTCGTTTTATTACGATAAATAAAAATAGTAAAAATATTGAGATCAATTTTTTTTTAAAAAAATCAAAAAAATCACAAAAAAACCACAAAGCTATCCCAAACAGTAAGAAGCTCCAAGAGACACTGGACTAGATCCGTATATTTTTCACGAGAGCTTTTGGTGGCTACCACTATGTCGCCTTATTTTCAACACATCGTCGACATCTACGATTAGAGTGGATCGTCGTTTTATATGGAAGGTATTTTGCTTTGTCACAAGTTCTATTATACGGCCTATTGATTTAATATATAAAGAACATGAAACAACAGTCACAATATGCATGGAATAAGGAGAATGCTCAAATCCTTACATGGTTTCACAATTCTATACAACTATGTATAAATATGAATTTTTCTAAGTATGGTACTGCAAAGAAAGTATGGGATCGTTTGAAAATCTTGTATCTTGAATCTAACTTTGCTAAGCAATAGGAACTTAAGATGTCTATTCGCAGTGCCACACAGAGTGATAAATCTACTTGAGAATTTTACAATGAAATAAGATCTTATTGGGACCAATTGCACGTATAGAACCATTTAATGTCCATTTTCTAGATATGTTAATATCAGGAAAACAATGGCTAGCTAGTTCAGTTTCCTACGGCTTTTCGAGACCAGTTCGAGTCTCTTTGTGGAGTTATTCTACACCAAATTCCTTTACCCTTAGTTAATGGTGATGTCCATGAACTTATTGCTGAGGAGACTAGATTCAAAGTAGTTGTTGTTGCACTACATTCCCTTGCTATTTTTGCTACTCTATCTGCTCTTCCTAGTGTCTATATACTCTAGCTTCTCATTTAATTCAGGTTATTACGAAACCTAAACCTTGTGTTGCCATGGATGAGTGCAGTTTTTATCGCCAAAAAGGGGCACTAGAAACATACATATCCTAAGCTTTTATAACCAAAGGGACATAATTTATCTCACTCATCCATTATATCTCAGCCACCTCAGCAATCATCTCGCCCCCTTGCCTCCATTGCAGCACCTATATCTTGAAATATCCCTTTTTCGAAGATGTAGTCTATATTTGAACAGTTTCAAACTTACATGACAACCACCCAGGGGTTTCTACAACAAGCTTCTACTATGACCATCACTCAATCAGGTTTGCATGGTTCTTATACTATAGGCATCTTACATACTAGACACCCTTATAACAATCAAATAGAAATTGGCATGTGGCTAGTTCACCTCAACACCAATGTCCAATTAGAAATTAGTACGCAAGCAGGAAAATAACATAACAAACAAGATGAGTTAATATGGCAAGAAGTGGCGAACAAGAAGACGATACATGAAAGAGGTTGAGCAATGAAGAACGCATGACAAAAAACATGGAAAAGCAGTGTAATTGCAAAAGAAAAGCACGTGAGGAGATGAAGACTGAGTTCCTAGAATTGAGATTTAAATACAAAGTTACTCAGAAGTATAGTGGGAAAAAAATGAGATTTAATAGTTGTTTATAGCAGTAGCAATATCAGTATCAACGGTAGTAGAAGTAGCAGTAGCAGTAGCAGCGGCAGTAGAAGTGGGAATAGTTGTTGTAATCACCTTTGAAGAGTTACGAAGACACTTCTATTCGTATCCTCTTGTGTTTATGTATAACTAATCCTTCCCTTAAGAGGTATAATTAATGCCAACATTTGTTCTCGATGTAGCCATCGAGAGGACTTAGACAATCTCTTTCATGTTTGCCCTAAAATTGAAGCCATTTGGACCATCTTTACTAGCCCCTATTGATTGGGAGATGACCTGCAGAAATCGATTTTTGAGTGATTAAAGATAATTTGAATACTAAAAGCTTATCTTGTTTGAATTTAAAATAGAACCAATTGTTTGTTGTTATTTTATGGCAAATCTAGAAGGATAGAAATAAGAAATATTTTGATAACCTGAAAGTTACCCTCTCGAATAGTATTTGGTTTATTAAAGCTTATTCTTTTGAAATTATTAAGGCTTTTTTAGTTACCCTCTTGTCCATTATCAAAATGCATCTATTCTTACTCAATAGTTGTGTCTTAATGCAGACTCTTTAAAACTAAATACAGATGGTTGTAGGAGAATGAGCACTCGCAAGTTGGATTTGAAGGACTTTTTAGAGATCGAATAGGGTGATGGGCCTTTGGCAATTTTGGAAAACTAGAAGTTTAATCAAAAAATTGAAGTGGAGCTGTGGGCTATATATAGAGGCATTACTATCATGCATGAGAAAGATATGGCCAATGTAAAAATAGAATCAGACTTTACGCAGGCTTTCAATCTTTTAAAAGGAGGAGCACATTCAAATTACCTTTACGGAGCCCAGGATGAATATGCGAGATTCTTCTTGGGCGTAACATCCTCATTAATCAAAAATATCTTTAAGGGAGCCAATCAATATGTTGATCATCTAGCAAATCTTGGAACAGAGTAACATGAAGATCTGGTAACCTGCAAGGTCCCACCCCCATCCCTAGGATACCCTTTATGGGACGATGCGGTAAGAATTACTTTCTTTAAAAACTAGTTTGTTTGTTTCTTTTCGCTACACAAAAAAAAAAAAAAAAGGTTCTTTAGTAATATTTATTTCCTTCTTCTCTATCTTTTTCTTTTGCAAATTGTTCTCTACGTAGTCAACCATTATCTGTGAAGGTTAAAATCGTTTTCATTGAGATAGAAATGAACTGTAGCACATTGGTTTGATTAAAATTGTCTTGTTTTTTTTTGTTTTTTTGTATTTTTTTTCTGTAAGGACTGTTTTGTCCTTACTAGTACGCTTATATTAAGAATTTTGAGCCAATCAGCCAAACAGTATCCCAACAAACTAATTGCTTAAGGTATACTTAATTTTGTGGCAACCTACAACGTAAGGTGGTAGATTGATGCTAAGTGATGTTTTGTTCTCCTAACCTTGTTAGAAATGTACATGTATTGTGTAAATAACTGCATCTAACGGTATATATAATTTAATTATATATATCTATATATTTGCAAAATCTAATTCTCAAAATCCATAGGGACTATTTTGAGGAATATAAAGTATCACAGAAAAGAAATGTTCTCTCTTCAAGTTTTTGTCGTAAAGGGTGAAACAGTGGCCATGTATAGGTGTTGATAGGTTTTATTAGTGGAGGATGACTGGGCAATTCATTAATAATGAAAACATACGGCTTTGTTTAACAACGTTTTTGTTTTTTATTTTTGTTTTAATTTTTTTTTGTAAATTATAAATAAAAATATATTTGATAATTATTTTTGTTTTCGAAAAACTATAAACAGTTTTTAAATTTTACTAAATTCTTGTAAATAGAAAAAAATGTGTTTTCACTTATTTTGTAAATAAATTTTCATTCTATTTTTTTTCTTTCACTATTTCTGACCGTCGCTTCCGATCACTGCTTCTAGCCACCAACATTGACCACCGCCTCTGACTACCACATTTAGCCATCACCTCCGACCACCGCTTCTGGCCACCATCTCCAACCACCATATACGGCCATTACTTTCGACAACCACTCCGGCTACCATTTTTGATTACTATCGCTACTTTTTACTATCATATTTGGTTAACACCTCCGGTCATGACTATCTTCGACCAGACCACTACCATTCGGCCATCCCATCCAATTATTCGCTTTGACTACTACATTTGGTCGTGTCTTTCGACGACTGAATTCGGCCACCGCCTTCAATCACCATCACTAACTCTTATTATTATTACCTATTAATACCTCCAGTTACCATATCTGAATGCTATCTCTAATCACCACATTCGATTATTGCATTCATTCGTAGCTTTCAACTACTACATTTCAAATATATATATA
>JAOTRH010096606.1:0-16186 GCA_034768845.1 Heliamphora exappendiculata
AGTCTATTGAGGGCACAACAACATGCTGTCTTTAATGGGCTAACTGCAGATATCAAATCAATTTTATTTTTTAACTGAAATAATAAACTCAATAAATTTTATTCAATGAATTATTACAATCATAAAAATACATTAGGTAGTCAAGTCTATCAAGGGCACAACAACGTACTGTCGTTTATAGGCTAACTACATATATTAAATTAATTTTATTTTCAAATAGATAATAAATTCAATGAGTTTATACAATGAACAATCAAATTCAATCATAAAAATACTTTAGATAACTGAGTCCATCGAGAAAGGAGGGTCCCAATATTTTAATATAGGGGTAGCCAAAATATATATACTAACAAAACCTTTTTTTAAAAGTACGAATTTTAACACTAATTCCTTCTACATAAAAGGAGAAAAATAACATCAAAACATATATAAATAAGCATTTTTTATTCTATTCAAGAAAAGATTAAAAAAATATATAGCAATTTTAAATTAATCAATCTAATTAAAATGAGGCATTTGGAGTTTTGTTTGATGCTCCGTCATATCATTAAAGGCATCTATAAAAGAATCGATGCTAAAATTTTTAACAATGCCTTTCTCAATAAAAATGATTAAGTAATTTTTAAAAAATCATCTTTTATTTTATTGCACAGTCTATTTTTTAAAAATTTTACAAATCAATCTATTAATACGGGAATAAATTGTTAATTTTTTATTTTTTTCAACATTTCACCCAACTCAAAAATTATTGACAAGACAATTATTATCAATAAACTAACACTAATAATCATCATCCAATGTACAACCCGTTTAATATAACCTAAAAGTAAAATATATTTATTAAATTAAAGACAATTAGCTAAATGGTCAGTACTGAAATAAAACCATAAAAATTCGGCAATCTGCATTAGTATAGCCCCCAACTTTGTATAAAATAATATATTTTCACAAGTATTTCAGTTCTAACATCGAAAGAAGTAAGATGGTGAAAAAACAAACAAAAGAGGGAGAAAAGAGAAAAAAGACGTTTTGTAGAGTTTTGTCTAGACGAGTGTCCGACCTATTTTTAATAGTAGCATTTTTCGTCCAAATGGTTTTGTCCAAGGAAAATTTCGTCTGGATGGGCGCCTGAACAGTTCGTAGGGATCCGGTTGTGTAAATTTTTTTAACTTTTTTCATTTTTTTAATAGTTATTAGGGATTTTTTTAATCTTTTATTCTAAATTTTTAACCTTTTCCATGTTCACTTTTACTTTATTTACATTTTCTTGTCTTTTTTCCTAGCTAAATTAGTTAGGATTAAGTTCTAAAGTCAAAATTTTACTTTTTTTTTATAATTTTTACTTTTTTGTCTCACATATTATCCATTTTAAAACTTTTTTGATCTTATTTAATTTTTTTTGCACTTATCTAAGTTTTTTTAGTCTTTAATTAACAACATTTCAATTGTATTTGCTCAATAGATACATAATTACATATTTCACTATAAGGACAAAATTGTCATTATGATTAATTATTATTATTTTTTATTTTTACCAACAAACAAACATAAGAGTGAACTAAAAAGGTAATCCTATAATTAACTATTAGTGATAGAAATTAACACAACCCTTATTAATCCTATCATCTCATACCAACATGACCAAATTGTACAAGAAGTAAACAAACAAAATGACACAATTGAATGGCTAAGAACATAGAATTTAATGCATTCTTGTTGCATTTTTAAATTCCCATAATAATTTTTTACATCCACAATAAAATTATGGTTTTGCTATGCTTTACTTGATAAATTTAATTTTATCATAATCTCAACAATTGATTTGAATATAATATTTTAGTTATATATAAGATACCGATCCTTGATTTTTTTTCGTAGGGTATATTGTGTCTCCATGCTACTTAGCAACTAGGAAGTATGAGATCATAACTCCAACACATCACATCAATCAATAATGTTAGAATATATTTAATTTATTTTATTAAATTAATATTTTAAATAATGTGATACAATTCAAATATTAAATTTACATCAAGTTTATGCAGGACTCGTTGTATTATGTTAAAATATTAAACTTATTTTTATTAAAATTAATATCTTAAATAATGTAATATAATTAAATTATTAAATTTAGTTAAATAGAATTTATGTTGGACCCATTATATTTATATTTATACTTGTGCCACGTCATTTAAAATAATATATGACGTGGATATATATATATATATATATATATATATACACACGAAGAAAAAGTTAAATTGAATAAAAAGAATCAAATTGAATGGATAGTTTCCTTTCGTAACTTTGGATATCTTGTAAGATTGAACAAAAAATTAATGTTCTATATTCATTTTTTATACTTTATTTAACTATTTTTTAAAATGACCAAGTGAGTTCTCTTTTTATATTATTATTAGAGAAGATTAGAAAACTTAAATGTATTGCATATTTGACATAAAATAAATTAATAAAAAAATACATTAAATATAAAATAATTCTTTAAAAAAAGAAAAAAAGCTCTCATGTAGGAAGGAAAAATCCCAATACAAGGAAAAAGTCAAACATATACATAGACAGTAAATGTAAAGTTATTAGTAAAATACATTAAAAATTTTAAAAAATCAAATATAAATATCAATCACTTGACTCACACAATATTTTCCTTCTTCCACATACAGCAAATATGAGATTGTAGACTTCATTTAATTTCGTAAAAATACTTATTGAAGTACGAGATGATCACATAACCTCAATTTGGATATTATGTCAGTTGAGTGTTATGTCATTAATTTACTGAAGTACGTTATGATCACATAACCTCAACTTGGGTGTTCTCTTAGTTGAGTGTTATGTCATTAATTTACTTTTGTTGTTTGTATAAATTTGAAAATGTTATATTATGAGAATTGAATGATGAAGAAAGGAAACTGAAAAGAAAATAATACATTTTAAAAAATAAAACGAAACACAAATCACATACAATAAAACAAAGAATAAAAATTTAGTAGTTTATACAACTATATAAGAGAATAAATGTAGTAGAGGGTTGAAAACATGCAATGTTAACAAGACTCTTGTACCCATGATAATGGACTTAATTTTCAAATATATTTTTACGATTAGATTCGTTCAATATATAAAGTTTACCGAATTTATTATTCATATAAAGATAAATAAAATTGGTTTAATAACTAGAACTATTTTGACCATATAATATTTATTTACTTATTTTTCTCATAAATTATACTTATTATTCAATTATTTGTAGGAAATTAATGTTATCTTACCATGTAGTTACAAATATCATATTAACGTTATTTTTTAAATTGATGACAAACTCAACGAACTCTGTATGATTAACGAATTCAATTATAAAAATACATCCAGATAGTTGTGTCCATCGATGGCAGAGCAACGTTCTACCGGTAACTACAAATATCATATTAACTTTATTTTTAAATAGATAACAAACTTAATAAATTTTACAAAATAAATAGATTGAATCATAAAATTTATGATAAATTACACTGATCTCCCCTCTAGTTTCTGACAAAAATAGAAATCTCCAATGTGGTTTCTGAAATATCACTAACCTCCCCTCAGGTTTAGTTTTTGCATCAAATTAGTCTAACCGTTAAATTTTCGTTCAACTGTGCCTTATTTGGCGTGTTTTTTGAACAAATTTTTATGATCCAATCCATTCATTACGTAGAACTCTTCAATTTTGTTTAGCATGTAAAAATTCAGATTCATCCGATATATGTAGTTAAATGATTGAATAAAATCTTCTAATATTATTTTTTAAATAAATAAATAAAAATTATAATTTAAAAAAATATTATTAAATAAATGTTACTCAATCAATTAGGTACAAGTATCAGATGAATCTAAAATTTTATTTATTAAACAAACTCGACGAGCTCTACGTAATAAACGGATTGGATCATAAAAATTTATTCGAGAAATGCGTCAAAAAGGCGCAACAGGATGAAAATTTAACGGTTAGATTAATTTAATACAAAAATTAAACCTGATGAGAGGTTAATGACGTTTCAAAAATCACATTAGAGATTTATATTTTTGTCAGAAACTAGAAGAGTGGCCAGTTTAATTTATCCTGAAATTTAATATATCAAACAACAACTCATCGAAAGCATACCACCGTACTATTTTTCAGAGGCATATAAGGCGTTCTTTATAAAAGGCAACATAATGCAAAAAATAATTTGGTAGTGTGATTTCAATTTATAACCATGATTTTACGATTTAATTGATTTTTTTTTCAGTTTCTGAAATACTAATAATAAATTAGATAATTTGAAACTAATTTCAGATTAAGATAACAACAGAATTAATAGAATTGAATATATCGAGATATAAAAATTGACAACAGATTTATAATAAGCTGCAAATAAAATAATACTTATATATTGAAATTAATAAAACATATTTAGTGTGCATAACAAAAAATAAGAACAGATATTAAAACACCAAAAATAAAATCAAAATAAGTTACGAAAAACAAGAAAAAAAAGATTTCGTTTTGTTACACAGAATACTGTTTTAATTAAGTAAAACCCAACAACAGAACTTTAATTATGGAAAACCAGAACGTTAATAATAAAAGCAGACAACAGTTTTAATAAATGAAAAGATGAAAACAGAATTGAACTTTAAGAACATATACTCTTACAGAACTGGAATTTAGGATCGAGTCCAACGTTCGACGGTGTCTCCTTAAGACATATTATGTCCCCGTCTCGGTGCTTACGGTAGATCGAACGTCTGCCTCCAAGATAAAACGATCCATGTGTACAGTAGAAGCACAGCAAACTGCACACACATCGAACTTCGGTGTGCTTGAACTTTCTCGTAAACCTTGGAGAGGGAATGTAGAATGGAAGGACAGAGTTTCGGCAATGGAGGGTTCAAGGAATTTGATTTCTGAAATTGGTGAAGAACAGCCTTTTTATAGGCATTTAAAGGTGACGGTTCGGTTTAAACCGAACCGACACGGCACCGGTTCGGTCTGTCCCAACAGACGCGAACCGAACTCGACCCCAACGGTCCCGAACTGCCAACAGTTCGCTATAACGGTAACAGATTTAAAATTTAAATAAATTAAATTTTAAATTTGAAATTTTAATTAAATAAATTTTTTGCAAAAAGATAATGGTTAAACTGACCCGGCCCGCAACTCGCAACCTACGAATCACGGAACATGGACCCGGACCCAAGCCCAACCTCGGCCTAGCTTGGCTCGGCACAGCACGGTACGGCATGCCGGACAGGCGGGCGACGGCGGCGGTGCACGCGCGCGCATTTGGTTCAATGGACCAAGTTGAACTTTGTTCATAACTTCTCCCCCAACAAAAATTAGGATGACTCAAAGGGTCAACCCTTTATCTCCAACCTAGGCTTTATAAGCCACCGTAAATATTTATCCCCAACCAATGTAGGATTGGACTTCCTTTTATAGTTGCTTAGAAACCCTCCATTTTCTCTCCCAAGCAATGTGGGATAGAAATATGTTACCATTATTTTGCCAACTTCAATGGCACACTTTTGAAGTCAATTTCTCATTCACCCATTAATAGTTTTGAATGCCACAAAATTCATGATTACTCTACTCATTGAGATAAACAAATTAGAACATGGAATCATAAAAAAAAATTAATCCAACACAAAGATAATTAGCTTCAAAGTTAGCTAAAAATCATGTTCTAATTTTTATTCAAAACCAATTTTTTTCAACAATCCTCCACATAAATGGAATTTAACGAAAATGAAGATGCAACAGATGCAGACACTGAGAAAATTCAATAAGAAAAATTCTGCATAGGATAGGTAGCTTTTGGTTTTGAACATTCTCTTGTGAAAAATTATCGGACTTACTGGCTAATCAGTGGACGCGATACCTTAAACTGTTTAGGCATTTGTGTAAGCCAAGACAATAGAGTTCACACATAATTTTTCTAAACACAGCTTGGTTCTCACGGCTGTTCCCATTTTGGCATTGGACAAATCCTGATTTCATGAGTGCTGTTAGAGAATGTAGCATTAGTATTTTCATAGAAGTGGCATCTTCTTACTCATATAGGTAATTCTTATTAAGAGTATCCTGCTATACCCCACTTGAATTTCAATGTATAAGAACCATTAAAAGCATAGCTTAACCTGATAACGCTACATGTATCACTGTACTATTATAGGAATGGGAATGAGATTTTATCTCCGCAGTGATGGCACTGAGTCACACACAATTCAGTTGTCCCTTTGAACCTAGATCTTGGGATCACCAGTCTGCTAGATTGGGTTGCCATTGAGGCGACTCTTAATTCATAGGCTGTAAGTCCATTCCCCTTGATAACCGACTAACCTGCTCTCCGCTTAAGCCTTTGTTAACGGATCTGCTATATTGCCTTTAGACTTTATATATTCAATGAAAATTATTCCACTCGAGAGTAAGTGTTTCACGGTATTGTGTCTGCGACGTATATGTCGAGACTTACCGTTATAGATATTATTCTGTGCCTTAGTCATTGCTGATTGACAGTCGCAATGTATGCAGATGGCTGGCACATGTTTAGACCACATATGGATGTCTTCTAAAAATTAACTAAGCCACTCAGCTTCCTATCCAGCTTTGTCTAAAACTATCAACTCAGACTCCATTGTGGACCTGGCTATACACGTCTGTTTAGACGATTTTCATAATACAGCTGCTCCATCAAAAGTGAATACATATCCACTCGTTTTGAGTCATTAGAATCAGATATCCAATTAGCATCACTGTACCCTTCCAGTACAACTGGATATCTAGTGTAGTACAACTCATAATTTTTGGTGTATCTCAAATATCTTAGTACCCTTATTATTGCCTGCCAATGGTCAGTCCTAGGGTTACTAGCATATCTACTCAATTTGCTCACAGCATATGCCAAGTCGGGTCTCGTACAATTCATTAAGTACATGAGACTCCCAATGATACGAAAATATTCTAATTATGATATGCATTTATTTGTATTCTTAGACAAATGTAGATTTATACCTACAGGTGTCATTGCAATGCGGGTATCACCCTTATTAAATTTCTCAAGAATTTTTCCAACATAATGGGACTGAGATAAGGCATATCTATTAGATGTTTTAGTGATTTTTATCCATAATATAACATCAGCTATTCACATATCTTTCATGTCAAACCTCTTGTGCAACATATTCTTGGTAGTTTTAATCACAGAATTATTACTACCCAAGATTAGTATGTCATCGACATACAAACAAATAATGACATAATCTCTATCTGTGTCTTTCACATAGACGCATTTATCACACTCATTTATTCTGAAACTATTTTATAGCATTATATTATCAAGTTTTTCATGCCATTATTTAGGTGCTTGTTTTAACCCGTAAAGGGACTTAACAAGCTTACAAACCTTATTCTCTTGTTCTGGAGCTATAAAATTCTCAGGTTGTTCTATGTAGATTTTTTTCATGTAAATCTCCATTTAAGAAGAATGTCTTAACATTCATTTGATATATTTCTAGATCAAACAATGATGCAATAGAAATCAACATCTTAATGAAAGTTATTCTGGTCACAGGCGAATAAGTATCAAAATAGTGCACCCCTTCAGTTTGCCTGTATCCCTTAACTACAAGTCTCGTCTTGTATTTTTTAATTGATCCATCAGCTCTTATTTTTCTTTTGAATATCCATTTGTATCCAAGAGGTTTACAACCAGGTGGAATATCCACCAGTTCCCATGTATGATTTTGCAAGATGGATTCAATTTCACTATTGATTGCCTATTTCCACAAAGGTGCATCCGGGGAGGACATTGCAGTCTTAAAAGTGTGAGGCTCATTTTCTAACAGAAATGTTAGAAAATTTGGACCAAAGGACTTAGATGTTCTAGCATGTTTACTACGTCTAGGTCCGTCATCCTCTCTCAATCATTGATCTCCATCTTCCACTTGGCTATTGCCTACGGCTGTTTCATAAGTTCTTTTAAAAGAACTTATCTCTGGTGTAGATTTGCACGGAAATACAGCTTCAAAGAACGATGCATTTCTAGATTCAATGACCGTGTTCATTTGAATCTCTAACTTATTACTTTTGTGTACTAGGAACCGATATGCACTACTGTTATTTGCATATCCTATAAATATACAATCAACAGTTTTCGATCCAATCTCGGCCCTTTTAGGATCTGAAACTCCTACCTTAGCTAAACATTATCATGCTCTTAAGAATTTATAAGAAAGTTTTCGACCATTCCATAATTTATACGGAGTTTTATTCGTTTTCTTATCGGGTATTTTGTTGAGAATGTAATTGGCAGAAAGTATCGCTTCCTCCCACAAGTTCTGAGATAACCCAGAACTAATGAGTAAAGCATTCATCATTTATTTTAAAGTCCTGTTTTTCCGTTCAACAACTCCGTTTTGCTGTAGAGTATAGGGAGCTGTGGTTTGATGGATAATTCCATGTTGTGAACAGAATTCACCGAAAGGTGATTCATATTCACCTCCCCTATTACTCCTTAAGGCTTTAATTTTTTTGCCAAGTTGGTTCTTAACCTCTGTTTTATACACAATAAAACTTTCTAAGGCTTCATCTTTACTCCTTAGTAAATACACATAACAGTACCTAGTACAATCTTCTATAAAAGTGATAAAGTACTTTTTGCCTCCTCGTGTTTGAACAAATTTCAAATCACATATATCACTATGGATTAAACCAAGAGGCTCAGTACTTCTTTCCACAGACTAAAAAGGCGCTTTAGCTAATTTAGCTTCTACACAAGTTTCACATTTATGATTTGAATCAATTTTAAATTTAGGTAAATATTCCATGTTAATTAATCTACGCAATGATTCAAAATTAACATGTCCTAATGTACCATGCCACACATAAGAAAACTCAAGCATATAGAGAGAAAATGTAAAACTTTTATTAATAATTTTGGAAATTACAGTCATTACATTCAATTTAAACAAGCCGTTTAACAAGTACTATTTTCTAATAAACATTCTCTTTTTTGTTAGTACAAACTTATCAGACACAAAGACTAGCCTGAATCCATTTTTGCTTAACAAAGATCCGGACACTAAATTGTTTCAAATTTCTAGCACATGCAGGATATTGGTAAGCGTCAGCTATTTTCCCGACGTCATCTTCAGCACAACCTTCCCATGCCCTTCCACTTTAGCAGTAGAAGAGTTTCCCATGTAGAGTTGTTCTCCACTTGTTACTGATTGATAAGTGGTGAACATCTTCTTGTCAGCACAAACATGTCGGGTTGCACTAGTATCCACCCACCACTCCATGGGATTGGATCAAACCAAGTTGACATAAGATACCACTGCTGTCAGGTTTATCTCAGACACATCAGAAGAGAGATTCTCTATTTCAGCAACGTTTGCCTGAGATTGCTTTTGCCTTTTCGAGGTATTTTCCCAGTCCTTGCAGCTACGGCAGTCTTTCGCCGGATGGCCCGGCTTGTCACACACGAAGCACCTTCTCTTAAACTTCTTAGAATCACCACCATTGGCCTTCTAGTTGTGATTTTTTTCCTTCATCCCTTTCGGGGCTTATTCCACCACATTGACCTTCGCCTTGAACTGGAACCCCTGTGATCCCTTCTTCTCAGCGATGCGGTTATCCTCCTCAATCCTGAGCCTGAAAATCAGGTCTTCAAGCTTCATTTTCTTGCGTTTGTGCTTCAGATAGTTCTTAAAATTCCTCCAAGACAGTGGCAGCTTTTCAATAATAGCAGCCACTTGGAAGGACTCACTCAGTGTTATGCCCTCGGCATGAATCTCATACAGAATCAGTTTAGGCTCTTGGACCTAACTGATAACGGTCTTCGAATCCACCATAAGAAATTCAAGGAATCTGCCAACGACAAATTTCTTCATCCCGGCATCTTCTGTTTTGTTTTTCTTGTCAAGCGAATCCCACAATTATTTTGCCGTCTTCAGAGGATTATACACGTTATACAATATGTTGTTCAATCTATTCAGAATATAATTGCGACACAAAAAGTCAGCATGCCACCATGCATCGACAGCAGCCACAACCTGCATGTCGCCCTCGTTCTCAGACAACGAGGGAGCATCCTCATGGAGGAATCGCGCTAGATTCATCGTCGTTAGGTAGAACAACATCTTTTGCTGTCACCTCTTGAAATCTGCCCCATTAAATTTTTTCGATTTTTTCTCGTGGCTCACAGGAACCGTAGTCAGAATCGAGGCTGAAACAGAAGCCGGAATCGTGGCTGGAATAGAAGCCACCACAGGGGTAGAAGCAGTAGGGGTAGGGTCCATTTTGTTGTCGGTTTCAATTTTCATAACTGCAAAAGCCGAAGTAACACCGAAACAGAATCCAAGAATAAGTGTATAAAACTTATATACAGTAATTTATTAAAATAATAATTTAAAAATTGAAATAACTGTTTTCAATAAACCAAGTTTATAAAACTTAAAAACAATAAATTACAATACTGTATCGCAAGATTAAACTCAACAGAACCTATAAATTCCAAAATTAAACTTTAAACAGTAAAATCAAATACTGTGTCTCAAGTTTAACCAATCAACATATTTATTAAAGCACGATGTAATCTAAATACCGACAGGAATAAATTCAAAAATATAAAATAATGTATTCTGTCTTAAGTTGTTAGTAATAATTTCTGGAAAGTTACAAAAATTTGTCGGATTAAAACAGTATTAAATATTTCAAAATTAAAACAAAACTAATAATCTAGTTTCAATTACAGAATTATACAGTAAATTATATTAAATAAACTGCTATTAAAAACAGAAGAACAGAATGTTTAAAACAATATTTCTGTATGCAATAACTAACTGAGAACAAAAATGGAAGAGCAGAATTAAACAGAAGACTGTGTTAAAAAGAAAACTAGAAAAACATTACACTAATAGTAAAATCAGAACAGTATGTTATATTACTGATATAAGATATAACAAAAAACTGTAAACTATATCGAACAGAAGTAAGCAGAACAGAATCGAAAAAAATGCAAGCTTACAGAACAGAAATTGGGATCGAGTCCAACGTTCGACGGTGTGTCCTTAAGACAGAATACGTTCCCGCCTTGGTGCTTTGCGGTGGATTAGACGTCTGCCTCCAGGATAAAGCGATCCCCGTGTGCAGTAGAAGCACAACAAACTGCACACACAGCGAGATTCGGTGTGTTGAACTTTCTCAGAAAAACTCAGAAATGAAAATGCAGAGCTTTGGCAATGGAGGCTTCGAAATTGGATGCTGGCATGGCCTATTTATAAGAGTTTGAAGGTGATGGCTCGGTTTAAACAGAACCGACACGGCACCTGTTCGGTCTGCCCCAACAGACACGAACCCATAACGGCCCCGATTCGATCGGTCCCAACAGACGCGAACCAAACCAGACTCTAACGGTCTCAAATTGACCTGCAACCCGCGACCCACGGATCCAGACCCGAGCCCGACTAGTCGGGCGGCGACGGCACGTGTGGTTCAATGGATCAAGCTGAATTTTGTCCATAACTCCACCCAACAAAAGTTGGGATGACCCAAATGGCCAATCATTTATCTCCAACCTAGGCTGTATAAGCCACCAAATTTTTTTATCTCCAACCAATGTGGGATAATAAGCCCTTTTATAGTTGCTTGAAAATTCACCATTTTTATTCCCAAGCAATGTGGGATAGGTTCTTGTTACCATAATTTTGTCAACTTCAATGGCACACTTTTGGAGTCAATTTCTCATTCACCAATTAATGGTTTTGAATGCCACAAAATTCATGATTAAACTACTCATGGAGATAAACAAATTAGAATTTAGAATCATCAAAAAATATTAATCCAACATATAGATAATTGGTTTCAAAATTAGCTAAAAATTATTTCTAATTTTATTCAAAACCCATTCTTTTTCCAACTCCATACAAGAAATATAAAAAAGACAAAAAAAAAAAACAACCAAAAGAAATCAAGTAGGAACACAATAAAAAATACATCAATTAATCACATAAAAAAATCCAGCACGGTAGAAAACAATATTTTACTATAAAGTTTAATTTATATAAGCTTATTTAAATCTTATTTGATAATCTGGATCATTTATCTTATAAAAAATATTAAGAAGATCATCTATGTAAAAAAATAGATTGATTAAGTATATGTAGATATAGTGTTTTGAAATATTTATTTTAATAGTATATGTTATTTTAAGAAAGGACCGTTCAATTATTTAAAATAAATTTGTTCAAATTATTTAGTTATTTATAATTGATTAATTTAATTTATTACATAGATGATCGTATAAAGAATCAAACAAAATTAACAATAAAATTATCAAAATAAACACGAGATAAATCTATAAATTTAAAAGGCAAATTTTTAAGTAAATTTTAAAATTGCCAAAACCAAAGTAAAGCTGAAAGCTTTTTATATTTATTTTATTGTTCTATTTCAAGTTTATTTTGGTGATCTAATTGGTTAATTTTGTAGAGTATATTGAGAAGTCTGTCTATATAAAAAGCAAATTGAATTGATATATATAAGTATAGTGTCTTATAATATTTATTTTAATAGTATGTATAATTTTAATAATAGACCGTTAATCTTATTTAAAATAAATATGTTCAAATAATTTAGGTATTGATACCTCACTAATTTAAGTTTTTGCATTTATGATCTTGTTAAGGAATTCTATAAAATGAACGGTACAGTCATTAAAATAAATTTAAAATATATCTATAATTATAATAAAATAAATCACTACGCTAAATGATAATATTAGTGGCGCTAAACAACCGTCGTATATATTAGTCAAACCGTCACTAAAAACAATAATGACGGTTGAACGATGAAATTTTGAACCGCCGTCTATGCAAATGTCGAAAATAATAAGATAGCGGTTCAGCATCTGCCGTGTATTATATACGGCAGTTTGCAAGGTGGTAAACAATCGTTGAGAATATAATCGACGTTTCATTTATATTAACAGCGGTTAATCTCATGTGACGATAATATTTTTTTATAATCGGTGGTCTATGACCGCCGCTAATGTTAACTTTTTTTGACGGTTACTTTCCACCACGAATTGTGTATAAATTATTGTTGGTTTATTAACATCGCAAAGCTGATAATGTAGTTATAAGCATAATATTTACATGTAATATTAGTAATATTAGCGAGGGTAATATAAATTGCCGCTAAAAATTCAATAAAACTGCTTAGTCTTATAATTGTAATTTGCTTAAATTTTATTTTCTCAATGTATTAAACGTATCCACAAAATAACTTATAACCCAGTAAAATATATTAATCTACATAAAACCAATTGACTTAAAGCTTTTTACATTTTTGCCTTTTAACTTGAAGTCACTTCTACGGTTCACTAAATATAATTTTTTTGTTTATTTGGCTTAAAACAAAATAAGGCAAATACGTATTTTTTTTAATTATTTAATTAATCTCATATTTTTCACATGTATAATTCTAAACATAAAAGCACAATAATTTCTTGAAGATAAACAGTATGAGAAATTTGTTACACCTTGATGTAAGGCATGAGAGATTTTTCATGTATAAACACTCGTGTATTAAAAATAATTAGTTATATCAATATTTTTGTTATTTTTTATGAAAAATTAAGAATTATTTTAAAATTTAGTATAAGAAACTTTTCATACATATTTTTCTTAGTTTTGTCATTCGAAAAAATGAGAATTATTTCAAAATCTAGTACAGAAAACTTTTTACACATAATATAAGAAATTTTTCATACATATTTTTCTTAATTTTATTATTTAAATAAATAAAAAATATTTCAAAATTTAATATGAGAAACTCTCATATATATATTTTTTAAATTTTGTCATTCCAAGAAAATGAAAACTATTTCAAAATCTAGTCTGAGAAACTTTTCATACATAACATGAGAAACTTTAATTCATACATATTTTTTTTATTTTTTTTTATTCTTAGTTTTAAATAAAATAAACAAATTATGAATGAGAAATTTTTCAATATAATTATACTAAGATTTTTGTTATTATTTTTAAAAAAATAAGAATTATTTAAAAACTCATTACGAGAAACTTCTCATACATATTTATTTTTTAATTTTGTCATTCGAAAAAATAATAACTATTTCAAAATCTAGTATGAGAAATTTTTTATACATATTTTTCTTAATTTTGCCATACTTAATTTTAAATGAAATGAACAACTTATGAATGAAATTTTTTGATAAATATTGTAGGTTGTAGCGGAAATATAAAAAAAATTATTATAAGTTATAGCATAAATTATTTGTGTTTAAAATTTTTTTTTACTTATAATTAAAATTAGTAATAGAAATTAAAAACTACTAGTAGTAGTTTTGCCAAACAGTACCTCTTATGAATTCTTATGATAAAATTTTAAAATTTATACGATTGTTGATTTGTAAATTTTTAATTATGAATTTACATAATTAATTATAAAAATGTGTGACAAAATTCATAAAGTGCACAAATATAAAAAATAATTAAATATGTAACAATAGGACAATAGGAATAAATCAACTTTTGATAGGGTAATAGAAAGAACTCAGTTCAGTAAAAAAAAAAAAAATCGGTCAAACTATTCGGGACGGATAGCATTACTTTTTATTAAAATACCTGCTATAGATGTGGGGGTGTTCGGCAAAGCTTCGCTCACAAGTATTTAGTTTTTTATTATTAATTTTAATAATAAATTATAAATTTTTTTAAATATTAATAATTTTTGTTATAAATTATAATTAAAATTTTTTATTTTAATTATAAATTAAAATATTTATTAAATACTCATAATTTTTACTATAAAAATTATAATTTAAAATTTATTAATTTTAGTCATAGCATCGAACCCAAACAAGGATAAAGAAAGCATACAAAAGCATGATTGGTCCAAACAGGAAAATCAGATGCTTAACACATGCTTAGGACGAAGGAAGCATACAAGAGCATGGTTGGTCAGCCGGCACGTGATCATTTACATGATAATTTATGATATCCACAATTATGTATTAATTTTAAAAATAATTTATATTGACAATGTCTAAAAATCTAAAAAAGTATATTTATTAGGTTTAATAAAGTCTTTTTATTATACATACTATTATATGTAAATTATAAAAATTATTTTTCAATAAAACCTAAAATGTATATTATTTATTAGGACCGCGAATAAAATAGTATAGGCTAAATTAAGATTTTGCGTTAGATTGGTTATGTCACAAGATAAAATAAATGAATTAATGCTGTTATTAATTAAATAATATATTAAGAGAATTTGATTATGAAAATTTAATTATTGATTTGTATCTTTAAAAAAGTGGGAAATGAATTAAAAAGGTAAAATAAAAAATAAATTTAAATAAAATGCCTTAATTTCCGATCTCTCCTAAGACCAGAAATGATTTGGTCACCCGTGAATATTAATACTACCATTTAAAAACTTAATTAGTCCCAAAACATTAATTAGTACATGTAAGTGTTTAGATACATGTTTATATGAGTATATATTTTTTTTTTCAAAAGGACCCTATTTTTTTTTTTGGGTGCAGTTCCACCAATGTATCCCATGGATGAAGAGCTCATAAAGCTTTGGTTTGGTAGATCAAATACTAAAGTTGGGAGTTGCTGAGCATTTTAATGAAGAGATTGAAGATATATTGTCAGAGGTTTACAGGTGGGATTCCTTTTTGTAACATCTTTTGTCTCTAACTCCAGGATTGATAATAATTATACGTTCGGTACTATCGATTGATATTAGATAGTATTATTAAAATATTAACAAATATTAATATTAAAGATTTAAATTTTTGTTATGTATGAAACCATACGTCACGGACAATATTTAAAAAAACTTGCTAAACTCTCAACAATTATATTTGTTGCATGAACTAAATTCGCTACCTTTTTTCAAATTTCTGATTGAAACATTAGGAGTTACAAGGAGCAAATGCCACCGACAACAACTGTTAATTTAAAACCAGCAGAGATATACAAAAACTCTTTAGCATTCCGGCCCTTGCGGATGCATGGATATAAAGTAATGTTGGGAGAATTTCCAACGCCAATATAAATCCATGCTCGGGGATCCAGAAAATACATCTTTAATTAACTTTCA